>CBVK0102290797.1:4451-14638 GCA_900067695.1 Picea abies | reverse complement strand
TACTGTGGTACCTTCTTTAGGAAGGATAGGCTTGTTTAAGGGAAATATGATAACTTCATGTGGAAGAGTAAATATTGTACCTATTATTGTTCATGGAACCTCGACTGAAGAAGAATTTGAAGTCATTAGGTTTGTTAAGGAAAATGCCCCTTTCCCACTATTGTTAGGTAAGACTCGGATTGAGAAGGATCAGATCAGAAGGAAAGCATAGGAAGAAGCTAGAGAAAACAAAAAGCAATAATTAAGGGATTTCATAGCTAGGAAAATAGACCAACTAAGAGAAGAACGAGAGGATAGGTCGAAGCAACAGATAAAAGTAACAATGTAGGACGGACAAAAAAAAAGAATTAACTATCAAGGTTGAAATAATGAAAGAAGGCTTGAAGGACCTATCTATCCAAGAGAAAAGTGTGCCCACGCAGGAAGTGTTAAGAAAAGGGATACTAACTTTAGAATCTTTGAGGGTACCTCAATAATGAGAAGCCACTACACTAGGAGAAGATAAGAACAAAAATGGAAAGAGGATTCCAGAAACAGTTAAAGAGACTCAGATAAAAGGAAAGAAGGCAAGGAAGCTCAATAAAAGGAAGGCTAAGTTGGAAAATCTACAAGAAGTTATAGAAACCAGATGGAATAATTCGTAGGCTGGAACCATGCAGGAGGCAGGTTCGTGGGACTTGAACCTCGTTGGAACAATAGGTCTTCGCAGATTTGGACTTCACCCTTGTGAAGTTATATAACTGTTGGAGGTGCCCCAACCATTATAATGATGCTCTAGAATAGTTAGGAAACACATTTGTGAGTTTAAGGGATGCTTTTGGACGTTGAGACCACGCCATAACAAATAAATTTACATTAATGGAAGCATTTAACTCTAGTGCCTATCCATTGGAAGATCCTTCATGACCACCCCACTTATTTAACTCGTCGATCATTACACTGGGACCACTTTTTTCTACCCATGATTGACTAAGATAAATCGAGAATTGTCCAAGTGTCGAACTGAGCTGCCTGTTGTTATCTGAACGTATACCCTATCTGTCTATTCTTCTACCCACTGTCTATTAAAAGATAGAATGTCGGGCGAACCTAGCAACCTTGAGAAATATGTCGAAGAATTTCTTAGGAATATCATGGCCGATAAACCAGTATCCAGAGGTACTCATGCATCGTCAACTAGGGGACTACAGGCCTCCCATTTGACTGGAAGTCATTCCACCCACATCAACCCCGTAACTGAGCAGAGAAGTAAGCACCGCGGTGAAATGGCTAACACGAATCAGATCCCGTCGATCATGCCTGAATATATTTCACCTCTGGTCAGATTTTTTAACTGTGACAGTATCCCTCATGATTTTGAGTACTCTCTATTCACTGTATACATTCTGAAAGGAATTCGCATAGTAGGGAGTGAGTTAGGTCAGATCCCGTTGTTGAAGCAAATCGACTTCATCTTAGGATACTAAAATAAATACGCCACGCTAGCTCCTCACCACTATTTAACGAACACAATCAGAAAGAAACCTCACCTCGTCTCACATCCATGGATAAAGGGGTTGGTGCAGTCAACCATATTGAACGTGATGAAGATTTTTCATTTTGGCCGCCACTAGGAGGTCAATGCTTTCATTAAACTCCCTCTGTCATGATTTCATGGAGGATATCTATGGATCGATAGAATAATTATTGTGGATCCAGTGATGATCCAATGGATCACAGATTTAAGTTTGAAGGGTCTTGACCTACAATAATTCTATCCAAGGAAGACCTCAGACCGCTCATTAGCACAGGGAATTAAAGAATCCTATGGAGAAGTATAAAAGGGGAAGCGAGGTTACAAGGTCACATCCATACAGGATGGCTCAGTGCACCTTTCTTATCAACTCTTAGCTGACATGCTAGTGAGGAAGAACCGCTCCACACAAGTCACTAGGTTCATGGTGGACCTCGTAGGAAAGTGTGTGGAGAGCATGCAGATGAACTGGGTGAGCTACCTCGTCAACGAATTAGAAAAGGATTTATACGAAGCCCAGGACTTGGGATATAAGTTTTACTACAGCTGTTTGACCATATTGATCACATTTTTGGCTTGGAAAATGCCTGAAGGAGCTACTTTCGTAGAGATCGGAAGAGCCCAGGACTTGGGATATAAGTTTTACTACAGCTGTTTGACCATATTGATCACATTTTTGGCTTGGAAAATGCCTGAAGGAGCTACTTTCGTAGAGATTGAACCTATGGAGCCTCTAGATTCTCAGTTTTCCACCCAATGGTATACCAATGATATGAAAAAGCAATGGAAGTCTAATGTCGTGTTTCATAGGTAATATCAACAGTTAAAAGTCTCCATTAAAGCATTCCCACGTATGACACCACGTACCCTGCATCAGTATCGATCCATAGAAAAGTTTTGCGCTACTCCCCACTTCATGTACATCATCATATGAAGAGATGAGCACTAGGAAATATTATAGTCATACTATAAGCTCTCGAATGAAGACACGGAATAGATCATGAAGGAATGGCCAAAATAATTTCTTGTACCTGTCACCGATGCATAGTTATCTAACACTGACACTATAGGAATACAGATGGTCATGTGAGTTGAACATGTCAGACAGTCCAGTGGGATGAAGAAGTAGAAAAATAAGGTTGAATTCCAGGACATAGAGAGTGATGAAGAGGACGAAGAGAAAACTTCTGGAGATAATGGGTCTGGATCGCCAGGAGGAGGAGAAGACGAAGCATAAGGACAAGGAGGAGGAGAATATGAAGTAAAAGAATAGGGAGGAGGAGAATATGAAGCAGAAGGATAGGGAGGAGGAGATGAAGAAGAAGAAGAGAAAGGAGGAGGCGAATCTACATCACCTAAAGATCCCCCTGTTAGGACAGTGACACCACAAAAGAGGAAATTTACTCTGAAGAGACCCTCAGCAAGGAAGAAAAAGTGTTCCAATAAGCCACAGTTGGAAGCCACTCTCACTAATGATGACATTATTTTTGTCTGCGGAGTCATGGAGGATGCCTCTGAAGACATGTTGTAGAGATATGACGAGAAACATGTGGAGTTATATGGAAGGATTGAGAGAGAATTGAAGGAAGTGAAGTAGGATATTCGCTTGGTCTGCACAGTGCTTACTACACTGTTTGCACCTTCCTCATCATAGACCATAGATTTGGAGGAATAACTGACTCCACAGGGTGAACCAAGGATTTGGATCACCCTCCCCTAGTATAGCATCAAGTTTCCCACCCCCGCAACATTACAAGCTAACCCCAACTTGGATTTTGAGGTTAAACTTAAAGGCATTCCTCCAGGATAGTTCGAAGTATTGGAGGCATGTTTGAAGGCATACAGAAGGGAACAGAGAGAAATGACTGTTGAAAGAGTATCCTAGCTAAGAAGGCTTGCTGATGAAACAAAATTTTGATTCCAGAGAGCTCAGGAGGAGAAGGAGAAGGCTACAGAAGCCTTGTAAAAAGAGAAGATGAAGTATTAGTACATTTACAAGCAGTACAAGATAGTGTCACTGCCTATTAAATTGATAAATCATAGCTTCAGGAGAATCTTCAGGAAGAAAATAGAGTTGGTGAAGCCTAGCTACAAAAGGAAAAAGAGTAGTTGCTCGGAGAGCATACCATGGTCAAAGAAGCAGTAAGAAAAGTGTGTCGCTCTGTGCCAGGCTTGGTACAGGAGGAGCAAGAGCATGTCAAAGCTCAAGTATCAAAGCTCACAGAGACCCTCCAGCAATTTTAGGATAGGATAGTTGAATTGGAGGACCGAACAATGTTGAGCACCCCATAAGAGGTGCATGAGCAGAGGGAGGAGTCCGCCAAAAACATAGTAGCAAGTATAAGAACCCTCGCCTCGGCATGTAAATAGTTGAGTGAGAGAAGCACCCAGACATATGAATGCCTTGCCAAGGATCTATATTTAAAGAAGATATAACCTTAGTTACAGGAGGCACAACCACAATAATTCTCATTGCAGGCGCAGGTGAAACTGATCACAACAGTGGAAAGGATGAAGAGATCCCATGAGTAGCACACAGTACATCAATAGATCACTGCCCTCCAGGGTAAGTTGATGGAAGTAACAAAGAATTTACAACCTGTGCAAGATGAAGCTTGCAAGGTGTTCAAGGAGATCGATAGCCATGGTTCACATTTATATCAAGTAGTTTCAATGTGTACAACAATGCCTGGAAGGGCCTATTACAGAGAAAACAGTCCAGGAGCTCTCTAAGCAGGAGGCTCAGGTGAGGAAGCAAGTTGAAGTAGCTCAAGTTAAGCTCGATGCCTTTGAAGCAACATTCTCCAGAACTTAGTGACTCGGGACGAGTCACAGGTGAGTGTTGGGGGGCTGTTGGCCCTCGACCAAAGTTTGGGGAAACTTTGGTCATTTTTGGCCCACTTTTGGACTTCTACACGTTGATCGAAGTAGGAGCGCCCAGGTGGAGCTGAGATCATGGATATCATCTATTTTGAGGATTATGTGGACCCAATAAGGGGACCTATTGGGTTTTGTAATGGGTTTATGGGATGTCGGCCCATGGGTTCTCCCCATGTTTCTTTGGTCATTTTTGGCCCACTTTTGGACTTCTACACGTTGATTGAAGTAGGAGCGCCCAAGTGGAGCTGAGATCATGGATCTCACCTATTTTGAGGGTTATGTGGACCCAGTAAGGGGAACTATTGGGTTTTTTAATGGTTTTATGGGATGTCGGCCCATGGGTTCTCCCCATGTTTAGGCCCTATTGTAATATTTTGTAAAGTATAAATAAGAGGAATGTATTGTAGAAGTAGTAGTCCTGATTTCCTTGTGTAAAGGAATATATGTGGTCAAGGCTTTGTGCTCAATTGTGATTTTGTAGAAGGTGCTAAGTGTCATGAGGAGAGATTTTGGCTCTGTGCATTTGATCTAGTTTTGTAAGGTAAAGAAGGAGGATCTAGTGCTTAGTTCTTATATCTTTTGTATGGTGTGAAGTTCGACTATGTGGCTATTGCACAGGAGTGACTGGATGTAATATTTTGGTGAATAATAAAGAGGCAAAGTAGTTTGTGGACGTATCCCCACCGTGGGGTGAACCACATATATCTGGTGTCTCATGGTTTTCTTTCTGTTGTGTCATTTATGTTATGAATTTGCTTAGTGATTTGACTATGATGTGTAATGGATAGATATTTTGTTGCTTAAATACTTTACTTATGTTAAAGGTAAATGAATGCTAGATTTAATTCACAGTGCTAAGTGTTAAGTACTCAGGGTGCATAATCACTTGATTGTTACTGCGCTTATATGCCTTTGATTATGATCTGCGATGTTAATGGGGTTAATAAACTAATGCATGTTCACTTCCTAAGAGTTAACATAATATTCTGTAAAGTAAAGTGCATGTAAAGTGCTCTTATCACAGATTTGTGTCCCAACTTGGTTATAGACACCTGTGTCCTGTAACCCCCCCTGCTTCTACCTTAGGTGAGACTTCCCCTACTTCGCAGGTGTTTCTAAAAGGGTCGATAGTTGGGGTTTTGTTGGTGTGTTGTTAAGCATTGAACCCTAGGTCTGCCCCTATGCCAACAATTATTTTCAGAAATTAGATCACTAATCTAGTAATAATAAATATGATATCTAAGGTAATAAATTGCATAACAAAATATTTTCAAAATATTGTAATATTTGTTGTGATGAATTGTTCTAGTGGAATATCAAGAACAATTTACAAATAAGTGTGGGAGTGTTTTTAAGTTGGTTTTTTGTGTGAGAGGGATAGAAAAAAAAACTATGCTTGAAGTAAATGCAAATTCTAATATATTTAAATGAACTTTCTTAAAGAAAAAATTATTGCAAGTAGTAAGTGGTTTAGACCAAAGAGTGCATTCCTTACCTAGCCATTTTCTTTATGTGTTCGGAAATGAAATAATCAAATAATCAAATGAATGATGGAAATTGGTGAAGTAAATAACTTTGAACCTAATTTAAATGTAAAGAAAAAACCATCCACATGGTAAGTACTAGAAATTATGATGCCTCTCCCTACCAACTAGGTGTGTTTAGTTACTAAGCACTAAATGAGATGAAAATATCAAATATCTAGCAGTTGAGAATTCATGAAAAAATAAAAAATGATAAGAAACTTCATAACATAACTATCTATTGCTAAAAACATGAATTTGGACCGACTTGTATAGGATATCACATAAATAGTCACAGTAGTCCCACACACAAATAATGCAATCTACATGTGTAAAAATAGTGCATGATTTATACAACCAATCATGCACAAACCATGTATAACACAACCAATGTACTATGTGAATCACATATATAAGAGGCTAACAAGCACATGAACTGTTGAGATTAAAAAATATTCCTTTTTGCAAATCTAGTATCTATCTATGGGTGAATAAGGAAACAACATAGGTATAAATGATCTTACAAGACACCAAAAGTTAGTTGTAAGAAAAAACAAACCTAAGGAGTTAGATAGGATGACTAAAAATTGAATTGGAGTCAGAAATATATAGTGTGGTTTTAATTGCAAAGGTTAACAAAACCCCTTTGTCTAGTTGGTTGTTGAACTAAAAATAGACAAGTGTGAGATGTGGGACAAGCACAAAAGTAATTGAATAGTAATTAAGCAATAATAAATAATAAGTATAATCAAACTATGAATTTAACCATACAAAATTCCATTCAAGTGCAAATAAATAGGGGGAAGCAAAAATACTTATATTGTTGTCCAATGGAAAGGTTAAAAACATGAATTGTCACCTTGATGAGAGCGAATGCCAACATGTGTGATCTGAATATTTTCTTGGGAGGGCCCTTTTCCTCCTTGAGTTCTCTCTCCAACTTTTATGTATGAAAGAACAAAAATATGCATGAGGGAAATGAATGTTAAAAATGAAAAAGAGATCGTTATGGTATCTAAGTTCATTCCTCCAACATAAACTTGCAAGATTTTCCTCCTCTTCAAATGCATCCCGATTGCTTCTTTTTATAGGAAAAATTGGGGCTTGAATTGTGAACAAGTTCCCATGTGAATGCTCCTCATTCACTAGTTTCTCCCATGTGAATGCTCCTCATTCACTAGTGGGTTCCAATGTGCTTGATAATACCTCTTGGGAGATTGAAGGACCAAGCATTCATGACATGGGAGCTTGCACTAGTCTTGTACACCACCCTAGCACCACTTAACCAAGACCTTTAGCATTAATGCACCATGGAAGTCATTGATTACCGCATTTATAGGGGTTGTGCAAGTCTCAATGGATATTTCATTTTACTTTGTGGTTAATAAAGGAAAAACTACTCGATCCAAGAAGTTGTCAACTAAACATTTGACCTTTCTTATTTAGGTGCTAAACAACCATGAAGTGATGTGATAAACAACCATGAAGTGATGTGATGTTTTGTATAAGGTAAGTTATAATGAACTAGTGATGTCTTCCATGATCACTCGAATGTCACAGGTGAGAAAAATTGAAATGGTAATAGTATAAGAAGAAAAATACAAGTTACATAATCTCACAAAATCTCCATAGAACAAATTCTTTAGAGAAAGAACAACATGAAAAACTCCAAGAAGTGCTAGGTTCCATAAGTGGTGATAGAGTTGAAGATCCACACAAGAACACTCCCCACAAAAAATGTCAAGAAAATTTTCATAGAGCCAGAGAAAAAAGAGACACAAGAGGTCCTTCCAAGTGATGAGGAAATGTTGGAGGTTCCATTGCAAGAAATGCACCTAACATAGTTGAAGTAGATGAAATTAGTAACCTCCAATTTACCGATGGATTTCAACACCACAATAGAAACTATTGAGACAATGGTTAAGAATTCTAAATATTTTGTGACCATGATAAAAAACATTTAGGAATACTATGACATCATATAGTATCTCAATACTAACACCTAGGAATTCATATGCAAGATAGTGTTGTGGTGTTGGGGAGGCACATAGAGGAGGACACTAGTGATTCCCATAACTGATCACATCCATCTATCATATGCTCCCATTGACCATCCAAAACCATCAAAATAACCTTCATTCCACATATTTGCAATCCATGATACCATTGCAATGTATTTTGAGAAGCTAGCTATGGTGCACTATTCCTCGGGATTGGAAACCATAAACATAGTTTTTATGGGAAAATGTTAAGGGTGATTTCATGAAGCTCATTCACACTTTTTGGCAAGAAGAGCACACGAAAAATGCCTATGTGGACCCTCAATTGAGGTTTTAATCCCTTGCTCAAGGTTTAAACCTTTATCGAGGGCATAAAACCTCGATCAAGGGAAAACCTCAATCAAGAGTTTTAAACCAAATTCAACTATTTATGTCAAAAATACATCGATCATGGTTTCTAAAATACCTCAATAGAGAGATTTAAAATCCATCGATTGAGGTATTTTAAAAACCTTGATCAAGGGCTTAAAATTCAAGTATCCTTCTCTAGATTTGTAGTTTTTCATGGAGCTACAACTTCTAGGATGTAAAATCACTTCATCTCTTCCATAGAAGGGTGTAGACTTTGTGCCTATATATTTTTCATTGAATCCTTTATCGAATGCCATATATTTTTCTCATTTTAAATTTCTTACTATATTTTTAATTTATTTTTTTAAAATACGTGCACAAACTTTTTTCTCTCGAGTAGTGAAGGCCCCCAGAGAAAAATATGTATCTTAAAAAAAACACGACAAAACAATTATAAAAAAATATGTGGATTCTTCATGGATGTTTCTACTTCTACTTCAAAAGGGGATTTTTTTTTTTTTCATTTTACATAAACAAGAGAAAGAAATAATATTGGAAACACAAAGGGGTATAAAATGTGATTGAAATATTTCTTTGTTAGCTTCAAAAAATAAAAATCCAATTTAAAAAACAAAATAAATAAATAAATAAATAAGCAGGATCTACTGTGCTCAATGCATATCATGCTCATATAAAAAAAATTGAAATTATACATTGAACACTAAATTAGGTGTTGGGAAAGAAAAGTCACTTGTTAATTGCTTTTTGAATTTGCAAGGAAAAACATTTAACTAAATGGATTTTTTACACATTAAATGACTAATATTAAAAAAAAATTAGAAAGAAAATACAATTGTCTACAAATTGTTTTTTCACTGCACATCAAAATTTACATGGTGTATATGATTTTTGATGGAGTCAATTTAAAATATATGTAAAATGTCAAATTTTCATTTCGACATTTTCACTAAAAAGTGGGACACATTCATGGATTCACCCCCAAGAAAAAGAGACACAATATGAACTCATATTGTATAATACCAACTTCGAGTAACCTTGGAAGAAAAAGACACCCTTATACATGAGAACTAACTTTTGAGTCGAAGAACTCATATTAAGGACATTAGAATAAGGTTTTCCTATACATGGCATACAATACAAGATCCAAATCCAAATATTGATCCCAGCACTGGTAATGTGGCCCTATTGCAACTACTGTAGAAGGATTATGTATCATATTCCAAACTACACCAATGTTTCACCACGTTGAGACTCAATATTGATACAGATAGCAAACTTGGTGACACATAAAACAAAATGCTCATGGAAAGTATAGAGACAATGGTCCATAAGCTTGAGAATATTCAACCACAACATACATTGTAAAAAAAACTGCAACATGGTACACTCTACAATAATTGGTTGGCCCAACATAAAAATAAAAATAAAGAGAGGCACCAATAGATGTGTTGGCACAAGGGAAAACCCAGGGTTCAACGCTACAATAGTGCACCAAGAATCCCTAACTACTGACCCTTTCGGAAACACCTGCGAAGCAGATGCAGTCTCACCCGAAGTAGCTATAGGGGGTTGAAGGACACAGGTGTCTACAACCAGAGGAAATGCAAAGTGGATTCGCAGAAACAACACACAACCACCTAGTTATCCTTTATCTTCCTTAAGCCTACTATGCAAGTTACATTTCAGATCTAACACAATATCAAATGATAAAGAACACAACATCAATCACACATAACACAAGATATATGTGGTTCACCCTCTCCCTAGGGCTACGTCCATAGAACTGTGCTTTATGATATATTAAGATGGAAGCATACAATTCTTATCTGTGCTCTCAGCTAGCAGATCTTCTCTTCTTCTCTCTCTTTCTCTCTCCTCCCTGTGCACCCAGCTGGAGGG
>CBVK0102290788.1:0-19294 GCA_900067695.1 Picea abies | reverse complement strand
AGAGTTCTAATCCTTCCATCATTTAACAACAACTTAACCCTTCCACATCCCAAGATTTTTGTTATCTCCTAGGAATACATCACCACCATCATATTTTTCATATTCAGAGAACCACTCCCTGTGAGGAGTCATATGGTATGATGCACCTGATTCGATCAACCATGCACCATGGTCTGCATGTGTACTTGTAGATGCTAGGTAAACATCACCTCCTTCTTTAGTGGAGGTTTTCACCTCCATGGAAGAGGTACTATCAGATCCATTTGGTTTTTCAACCTTCTTAGACTTGCAATCTTTCTTATAATGCCCTATTTTACCACACTTCCATCATTTCCTTAAAGATTTTCCTGGAGACTTGGATCTACTGGTAGATTTAGATCTCCATCCCGAAGGCTTACCAGGGTTCCTGTCTTGGGTACGCCCTCTTACAAATAAAGCATCTGTGCTGTGACCATCCATGCTTTTTCACCTCATCTCTTTAGATAACAAGGATGCAACTACATCCTCATACTTCAATGTAGATTGAGTGGTACTGCCTATTGCTACAACCAGATTATCCCAAGAGTCTGGCAAAGAACATAACAAAGTAATACACTTATCTTCTTCTGTAATCGTAATATTAATAGATCCAAGTTGACTTACCAGAGTATTAAAGGCATTTAGATGTTTTGTCACAGAATCTCCATCTTCCATCCTAAGATGATACAGCTTCTTTCGAAGAAACAACTTGTTTACCAGGGACTTTGATTGATACAAATTCCCTAACTTATCCCATAGTTCCTTGGTTGTAGATTCTCCCAAGACATTCAACAACACCGAATCTGCCAGGTAGAGTAGAATAGTACTCCTTCCTCTTCTGTCCAACTTGTCCCAATCTTCCTTCGACATACCAGTAACTGGTGTACTAGTAGTTTGTGTATGGGTAGGTTGTGTACCAGTAGCCTGTGTGCTTGTAGATGGTGTACCAGTAGTCTTGTACCAGGATCCACAGTGATCCATTGTTCTTTGTCTACAAGAAGGTCCTCCATATTAAGCTTCCATAGCTCAAAGTTTTTACCATTGAACTTCTCTATCTCAATTCTAGATGAGCTCGCCATTCCTCTTTCTTTACTCGAATCTCCACTGCAAAAGATCCCACTAAACCCAGGTTTATCACAGACCCAAGATAAACTTGATCTATCAAGACCGAGCCAAACCCTCGGCAACAAAGGCATCCCTCTGAAGCCAAAAACAAGCTCTAATACCACATGTAAGTTTTAAACCTGCGAAGTAAAGCAATGCATATAGATTCTTAAGCAATACAAAAATTAATCAATGGCTCATACACAGAGTACACAGAGATTTTATACCGGAAACCCTCAACCGGGAAAACCTTTCTTATTTTCATTATATCAAATTTCACCATTTGTCATACAATATATACAATGTTTTTAGGTATTCTGTACATACCAAAACCCTAATCCCTTAATCCGGGATTAATTTACAAATCTGCTAAAAATAGCAAAATCCACTAAAAATAGCAAAAACCGCCAAAAAAAAAAAATCGGGCCGTTGCGCGTAACCAGGGGGAGGCATACCTACCCCCCCTGGGATGCCCCTAGGAAAGCACCCAGCGCACACGGAAAATATCTAGGTGAAGGGATTGTCAAACGCAGTTGTCGTATCTGACGCACCCACACACACACACACATGCAAAGAATATAACACATACCCAACAGGTCCAACTAGATCAGTGTGCACAATTTCCAGTGGTCTTGTTGTTGAATATTCCTTTGATTTGAACCTGGTCTTTGTTTTCTTTTCTTGTTGACAATGCTTGCATAAAGTGTTGGTTGGTTTCGTGATCTGGGGCATTTCTCTGACTAGTTCTCTTTTGCTGAATTTGACAAGGTTATCAAAATGCATGTAACCCATTCTTCTATGCCATAGCCAACTTTCATATTCCTTTCCTAGACAACACTTTTCATTTCCAATTTCATTTAACACATATATGTTGTTTGAAGTTCTTGCAGCTATACCGACCAATTTCCTTGAACCTTATTTTCTTATCTCACGCTTTTCTGAATCGAAAGAAAGTTTATGACCTTGGTCAAAAATTTGACTCACACTTATAATATTATGTTTCATATCTTCTACCATTAGAACATTTTGTGCCTTTTCATTCTTGTTCCCAATTCAGACTGTGCCTTCTCCAATGATTTTGGATGAATTATCATTTCCGAAGGAGACTAATCCATTTTTTTCTTTTCGTAATATAATACATTTGTCTTTATCACCTGTCATGTGTTTTGAACATCCATTATCAACATACCAACCATGTTTCTTCTTCTTAGCTTGTAGAGCAATTGTGCATTATTCATTGTTATACTGATCTTGTTTTCTTATCCATGTCATTTTCTAAGGTTCTTGTCTGTGACTGTTGTTATTCTATTGAAGTTCTTTAGGAGGGACTGCCATTCTGCAGTCCTTGGCCATGTTTCCAGAATTGTTACATTTGTAACATTCCACTTCAGTGCTCAAAGATTCAAACCTGTTGTAACTTCTTCTTTGTGTGTCACTAGGTCTCCTTGAATAATCCATTTGTGTATAACTCTAAAAGTTGTTATTGTTCCTATTGTTATCTCTGCAATTCACAGCTTTATGTCCAAAATTATTACATGCATAACATAAACCAAAAAATATAGTTTGATACCTAGGAGTTGAAGATCTTTTGAAAGGAGTTGCTCTTATGAATCCTTCTTCTTCTTCAGGCCTATCTATTTGTTGTTGATTCTGAAATCTAAATCTTCTTGGTGGAGGAGTGTCCTTGTAATCTTCCTTGTATATCTTCCTATCCTCTTTGATTGTTTCTGCATAGCTCTTTGGATTTGTTTCTTGCTCTGTTGTTTTGGAGCTTGATCCCTTTTCTGTCTAATTGTATCCAAGTCCAGACTTGTCAAGATGAGATTTTTGACTGTTGATAATGTCATTCAGAACTTTTGAGCTATTCTGCATATTTTTCTTTTGAATATCCTTTCTTAGTGTGACAACCTCTGCTTCCAAGTTTCCAATGATCTTGTTCTTTTCTTCTAGTTGTTCTTTAAGTGATTCTTCAATTATTTTATCTTCTTCTATTTGAACCTTCAATTTTGTGATCATTTGTTCTAGTTCTCGAGTGTCCTTTTTCTTGTCTAGTTCTACTTGCAATTTCTTGTTTTTCTTCTTTTTTCTTCTGATAACTTCTATGGCACACATTAATTCTTCTCTATAGTCAACTTTTGTCTCTTCAATTTCTTCTTTGACTTCTTCACATTCTTCTTCATCTTCTTCATCTTCTTCTTCGGAGTCTTCTTTGTTAGATTCTTTTACTTCCATGAATAGAACTCTTCCTGTCTCATTGTCACTGACTTCATCTTCATATGATGATGAGATGTCTTCTTTGGTGTATAAGATTTTCTTGAAAACTTTCTTCGTAGTTCTTTTGCCTTTATATGTGTGTTTTCCTTTTGAGTAACCTTCATCATTTATCTTTTCCTTATGAGGACATTTGTTAGAAAAATGACCAATACCATCACAATTAAAACAAATTAAAGGGATCTTACCTCTATACCTATTGTTGGTTCCCTTGATCAGTCTTTTGATGAAGTTGGCCACTTCTTCATCATCTTCCGAGGCATCATGGTTGCTACTATATTATTTTTGTCCCTTTTTCTTTTGATTTGATTTTTTGGATGCCTTGAAGGATACTTCTTTTACATCTAGATTTTTCTACTCAGTTCTCATTTCATATGCTGTGAGGATTCCATACAGTTCATCCATGCTTATTGAGTCCAAATCCGATCTTTCTTCTAGTGTTTCTATCTTAGGGTTGAATCTCATAGGAAGAGATCTTAGTATCTTTTGAACAATTACAGATTCTTCAATTTCTTCTCCCAATCCTATGATTTCATTCACTGTTTCATCGACTCGTAATAAGTAGGCTACAATATCTTCATCTTCCTTCATTTTTAGTTGTTCGAACTGACCTCTGTAAGTCTAAATCTTTGCTGCTAGGAATTTTGTATCTCCTTCATAAATATTTTGAAGCTTCTCCCAAATATCTTTAGCGGATTTATAGTGTGCAACTTTGGTGAATATCGTATCACCGAGACTATTCAAAAGTGCATTTTTGTCTTTGGAATTATTCTCACCGAGTTTTACTGCTTTGTCATTTGTTGGTGGAATTGCTAGTGTTGTGTATCCATCTACAATTGATTGTCAAACTTTAAATCCCTGTGCATGTATATATGTCCTCATCCTTATGCTCCAAAAAGCATACTTTTGTCCATCAAATTGTGGTATTCCATTTTTATATGAGTTGATACTCACCATGATCTACCTTTCAGTGGTTAAACTGATTTCTGAAGGAACCTGCTCTAAAACCAATTGTTGGATTACTGAGAGGGCGGGTGAATCAGTAATAGAGAAATTTAATCATTTTAAGCATATAATCCAAGTGCTATATCAATGAAGCATTATCATCCAATAACTACAGATTAAATAAGCAATGAACAAATGAACAAACATACGCATACACAGTACACCAATGTTTTACGTGGAAACCCAAATCAAAAGAAAACCATAGAATGATTTTTCTTATATGTCTTGAAGAATTACATTCATTGGAAGCACCAACTTCCTTTGTTTTTTAGTTGCAACTGGAAGGAGGATCCAACCCCCTAGTTTCTCAGGCTACAACCTAAGGGAAGCTCCAACTCCCCAATTCTCTGGCTACAACCAGAAGGAGGCTACAACCCCTATGTTCTCCGTCTACAACCACATGTCCTTTCCCCATCTTGCCACCCTAAAGTAGAAGTAGAATGATGGAACCACTGTCAACTTGTCACTGTAAGATATATAGCTGTAAACCTATACCAATAAATCTAAACCATCCATCAACCATGCATCAACCTGTACCTCAACCTGTAATCAACCTGTACCATAAACAAGTGCATCAACCATGCACTAACCTGTACTAAATAACTTGTAATCAACATGTACCATAAACAAGTGCATCCAACCATGTACCAAATATGTACCAATCATGTGTCAAATACTCATCAACTATGACTCATCAATATGTACCAACATCATCAACTATACANNCATCAATATGTACCAACATCATCAACTATACACCTCATGTATGTGCCAACCCATCAACTACTAGTCTCAACCATGTACTCAACATGTACCTCAACCAAAAGCCCTCATCAATTCCATCATTCAAATATGATTTGTATATTTGTAATAGAACTAGTGTATATGATCACATTCCTACAAACCTTCCTTAACTTCAATAACAAGAGACTATCATTTTCATCAAACTTTTCTTTAGTCTCACATGTCTAGTTTTGGATCAGTCAACAATCCTACCTTGAAGTAATCATAACTTTCTACCTGTAATGTATAAAGATCTGAAACTCATACACAATGTTCTTTAGTGTGTTTTATGCAATTCCTCCAGGTTTCACTACTTGGAACCTCTCAGAAAAGTATTTATAGCAAAAATGGCATACCTTGCAGTATTCTAGCTTATTCTAGAGAGAGACCTTGTAGAGCGTGCCCCGCACGAAATATTTGTTGAATTGATATGAAAATGTTACACAACATACTAAATAATGTACCCTAACCAGCACATGTGTTTTCACTAAATTTGGATATGTTATGAAGATGTTATGACGTTTTTACCCAAAACACTTGTTTTTGACTAGTTTCAGGACTAGCCACAAACCCTATTTTCACGAAGTGTAACTCAAAAAATACAATGACCCACAAGCTAAAGTTTTTACCATAGATACTTGGATATGTTTTCTCAACGGAATATCAATTTTGTGGTTTGAATCATTATAGAAAAAACGTTATAGAGAAAATGGTGAGATGACCTGTAAATAACATACCTTAGAAAGCACCATCAAAAGAATTTATCCTTCCTTGCATTTCGGCCTTTTTTTCTTCACCTTCCCTCATAATTTCGGCTTAGATATCCTTGGTTACCTCAGACACCTATAGATATCTAATATGCTCAATTTTTATTAAAATGAGAGAGTCTTTCCTCTTATTTATACTCTACAAGTAGTTTCCTTAAAAACATATTCTAGGTCACTTGGCCCCACTTTCCTTATTTTAGGGTTAAGCCACTTCTAATTTCTCCATTCAATTTATTATTGAAATAATTTTTTTTGTATTCACTTTGAATTATAATACACTCATTACTTCACTTTATTATTTACCTTTTAAAATCTCTTAAACCACTTTGACTACTTTGACCTTTTAGGACTTCTAGATGACATATGAGGGTCCTCCAACTTCGTAAGGCCATAACTCTCAAAATGTGAGGAGTTATGTGATGTTCTACATACCACCAGAAATGGAATGACATGTAATATCCATATAGAATAGTATTATCAGAAAATATATCATAACTCATACCATTATCCATCAAACAAACTTGGGTCCATTACCCAAATCCGGGGTCTCCAACTTCTCATGGCCATAACTCTCTAACCGTGAGGAGTTATGTGACATTCCACATAGCACCGCAAATGGAATGACAAGCACTATCTATCTAGGATATCATTATTTCACAATTAAGCATGGGTTCTCTTACTCCACAAAGCGTCTTCTCGTGAGGGCTTTCACCATAAGGGGACCACTTTGGAGTTCATCCATCTTTAATTCTTATCAACCATGACAAGACAATAATGAGTCATCTTTACATAAAACAATATTGGGTCCATTACCCAAACCTTTGTGTTGTGGGGCTTTCTTCAAGGGTTGACATTAATTACCCGTAACTCTTGGTGTGTGTCTGTATCACTCTATACCACCCCTATGGTGCACTGGCTTCTTTGTTGGTGCACATTAGTTGAGTTATATAGAGTATATCATGTATAAATTATCATTCATTCATTTGGTTAATGAGAATTCTTCCATTCTTTCTCTCCTGGTTCTCTTTTCTCATACTTTCTCTATAAACTGTGTATGTCATTTGCTAGCTAGATTTATTATGTGCAGGTTCAACACATTTACAATTATTGTTCACAAACCCCAATGTTCTTTCTGTGAATTTCAAATAATTCCTTTGTTAAGGGATTTGTAAACATGTTTGCAAATTGATCTTTAGATTTACAAAACTCTATAGAAATTTCATCATTGTTTATCAACTCTTGAATAAAATGATATTTTGTATCAATATGCTTAGTTTTCTTATGGAAAACTTGATTATGTGACATAGCAATGGTTAATTTATTATCACAAAAAATATGAGTTGGTTCTTGTTGTTCATGTAACAACTCAGTCATAATCCTCAGTAGGTGATAAAGTCACAATGGATTGCATCTTTGAATCCCAAGCTATAGCTCATGATCCAAAGTTGAACACATATCCTGATGTGCTCTTCCTGACATCTACACTACCTTCTTGATTTACCTTTGTATAAAGTGTTGGCTCACTTGGACTCTCATTGAATCATCCACCTTTCAAGTATTCATCAATTTTGTTTTACCATAATCTAGGTTCTTGTTTCAATCCATACAACAAGTTATTTAACCTGTAGACCTTACCTTCTTGTCCAACAATCGCTTATCCTGGAGTTTGTTTCACATAAACCTCTTCTTCTAGAAAACCATTTAAAAATGTAGACTTAACATCCATCTAGTACATACACCATTTATTATGAGCAACAATGGATAACACCATTCTTATTGTATCAAGCTTGAATACAGGTGCAAAATTTTCATTATAATGAATATCGGGTTATTGGCTGAACCCCTAAGCTACAAGCCTTGCCTTGTGCTTCTCAACTTCACCTTCATAATTTAACTTGGTCTTGTAAATCCATTTAACACCAATACAATTTTTATCTTCAGGAAAATCTACAAGTTCCCAAGTATTATTCCTTTATATGGCATCAATTTCCTCATACATAGCTTCTACCCAAACTTCTTTCTTAATAAAATCATCAAAATTTACAGGATCATATGCAATTAATGCAAAATTGAAACTTGATCTACTTCATCGTTTTGCTCATATAATTCTCTTAAACTTCTAGTCTTATGACCTCTAATTTTGTTTATTAATGAAGCTAAAGTATGATTTGATTCATCACTTACCTCTGATCCTATTTTTTGTCCATCATGACTTGATGGCTCACCACACTCATATGTTTTGGGCATTCTTAGTTGTGATGGGATGACTCCTGGTGATTGTCTTATATGATTTCTTGTTGTAGGTGTATGTGATTGTGGAATCAACTTTCCACCTTATACGGTCTGCTCTTCTCCATCATCATCTCCATGGGATACTTCATCTCCCCCTGAAACAACTTTATCAATGCTAACATCCCAAGCCTCTTCTTCCTTAAAATCAACATCTCTGTTGATAACATACTTCTTGGTGACAGGATTATAGAGTCTATATTCCTTAGACTCCTCACTATATCCAATAAAGACACATTTCTCACTTATGTCATCCAACTTTCTCCTCATCTCTTCAGGTACATGTGCATAAACTACACACTCGAAAATCCTCAAATGGGATACGTTGGTATTCTTACCACTCCAAGGTTCCTGGGGAACTTGGTTCTTGACACTCTTAGTTGGACTCATGTTCACAATATATATTGAACAAATAACTACACGCCCCAATATTGGTTTGGAATATGCTTCTCCTTCAACATACTTCGAGCCATATTCATAATGGTTTGATTCTTCCTTTTAGCTACTCCATTCTGTTGTTGAGTATAATAAGTGGTAAATTGTCTCTTTATTCCATGAGACTGACAAAACTCTATGAAATCAGTTAGCATATATTCACCTCCTTTGTCTGATCTCAAGACTTTAATATATTTTCCACTCTCTTTTTTTGATCCATATTTTATGAGAAGAACGAAATGAATACATATTATTAACAGGTGCTTAACACAAAATAATAGAGATATAGTAAAACTGGTTTTCTATTCAATAAGGAAAGAAGCTGAAATTGTAAAATGCAGTGGAAACAAGCTGGCTGGAATGGTGGCGGCTTATCTCTGAGAAGAGATGTGACGAATACACTCATTCACCAGAAGATGATTACAATGAGGCTATGAAGCCATTTTTATAATAAATAGGAATGCCGAAAACCCTAGACATCCAAAAACCTAACCCTGGGAGATGAAGCACCAAAAGTCATCTGGGCCCCGTTTGGGTAAGTTAGTACATCAACTTCCCAGGGTCGTAACTTTTGCATACAATCTCTGTTTTAGGCGTATGATAGACTGTTGGAAAGGTATCGTTGAGTATATTCATTTTGGGTGCTCAATCATGCCTTCAATGATCATTAAGAAGCTCGATCCCGAAAAACCTTCATTTAGGCCCTCAAAATGGCCCCAAAAGTTAAAATTGCTAAAAATAGTAAATTGCCAAAATTGCCAGAAAATTGTTTTGAGCCAATTGGAAAAGGTGGGTGGCCATCGATATCCACGTGGATCAATCCTCCCTCCTTAGGAAGCAATGGTATCCATTTTTTTGAGTTCCCCAATCAAATGAGGAAATTTATGTTGAATTTGGCCCCGGGTGAACCACTTACCTTGGTGCAGGAGCTGCCCTGCTTTGACAACTCGATAAAGATGGATCCTTTGTTTTCGAGTTCCCTTAATTTGTGTGTCCACAATTTGATCATGGGATGCTTGTTGTATGTAGTCGGGGTTGATATCTGTTGGTGTGAGTTGTTCTGCTACTTCCGAGGTGTCTAATAATGGTGGGAAATAAGGGTGAAGCAGATCCACGTTGAACACTGGGTGTAGGCCAAGGAAAGGAGGAATGTTGAGCTCAAAAGAATTATCCCCCACAACCTTTGTGATGGTGTACGACCCATAACAAAGTGGGTAAAGCTTTCGATGGAGTCCTATAAGGTGTTGTTTCTGCAAGTGCAACCAAACTTTGTTGTCCACCTAAAACTTATGTGGCACCTGATGTTGATCATGGCGTTGACTGTACTTGTCATTAGACTTTTGTAGGATCTCCTGAACCTGTTAGCGGATGTGTTGGATCCACTCAATGAACCGAGTGGATTTTTCAGCTTCAATTGGAGCAGGAGATGAGTCGATTGAGGTGACCGCAAGGGGAACTGCAACATCTATGGGACCCAATGGTTGGAATCCCAACCCCACATGAAAGTAGTTGTGATTGGTTGAGCTATGCAGGGCTCAGTTGTAGCTATGCTAAACATAGGGAAGGATCTCATCCCATGTGCAAGGGTGCTCGGTTTGGCCATCTGCCCGGGGGTGGAAGGTCGTGGAATTGGTGAGCTTGGTGTCCAACAGTAATCAGAGGCTCGACCAGAATGTGTTGAGAAATCGATTGTCCCGATCTGAGAAAATGGTTTGTGGGATTCCAAAATGTACCCAGACTCATTCAAAGAAGAGCTTGGAAATGGCATCTTTTGTGATGCTCTTCTTCCAGGCAACCAAAATCACCATCTTAGAAAAGCAATCAACAACCACAAAAACACAGTCATTTCCCCACTTGGTGGAAGGGATGACCGCCATGTAGTCCATTGAGATGGATTACCATGGCCTGTCAAGAGTAGGAAGAGGGGTGTATAGGCATTATTTCTTAGTGGTTAGTTTTGCAATAGGGTAGGCATTGCAGGACCTGATATACTTGTTGACCTCCTATCGAAGTTTTAGCTAGTAGAAATGTTTCTGTAGCATCGCCACTGTCTTTTTGATGCCGAAGTGTCCTGCCACCCGATTGCAGTGGGATTCCCAGATTAGCTTCGCTCGTTGTCTTGATGGAACACATATATGGCCCAGATGACAAAACAACCCATCCTGAAGATGGAAATTATCGACAACTACATTTGCACCCAACATTTGGTAGGTGGTGGCGAAGTCTGGGTCTATCTCATAGAGTTGGGACCATCTAGAAATCTCATGGCCGCAAGAATCTAGCACCATGGTGAGTGCCATGATTAGCGGTCTGCTAAGGAAATCAGCGTCGCGATTGGTGCATCCTATTTTATACTTGATGTTGAGGTGGAATTGCTGCAAGTATGTGGACCATTTTTTATGGCAGTCATTATACAATTTTCCTTGTGTCTGCATGAACTGCAGTGGCTTATGATTAGTGTGGATGACTGTCTCCTACCCAAGAATGTAATGTCTCCACTGGCGGTAGGCTTGCACAATGGAGTACATTTCTTTGTCGTAAGTAGGTTACTTATGGACAACATCTGATAGTGTCTCACTATGATAGGCCAAGGGGTGGCTGTGTTGAGTGAGAATGATGCCCACAACATATTCTGAAGCATATTTCTCGATCTCAAAGGGTTGTTGCAAGTCTGGTAGTGAAAGTATCGGGGCTGAGCAGAAACACTGCTTCAGATCATCGAACGCTTTTTTTTGGGACCATCCCCACGCAAATTTCTTCTTACCACCACCCCTGGTTATTTGGTTGAGGGCCCATGCAATATGGGAGAATCCCAACACGAAATTGCAGTAGAAATTGGCAAGGCCCAAGAAGCTACGAAGCTCAGTGAGTGTGGTTGGGGCTGGCCAGTCACGGATGACTTGGATCTTGGTTGGGTCCACTTGTACGCCATGTTGATCAATGATGTAGCCCATCAAATGGACCATGTCCATACCGAAGGAGCATTTTTCCAAGTTGGTGTATAGCTTGTGTTGTCGCAGGGTGTGCATAACCTATTGAATATGTTGCAAGTATTCGGCCCAAGTCTTGTTGTAAATGAGAATGTCATCCAGATACACCACTACAAAAGTATTGGTGAATTGACACAGGATATCATCCATCATTCTCATGAAAGTGGTTGGAGCATTTGTCAAACCAAAGGGCATGACCAACCATTCAAAAAGGCCTTCCTTTGACTTGAAGGTAGTATTCCATACATCTTTCTCTTCTATCAGGCCCTAGTGGTAACCAGAATTCATATCGATCTTACTGAAGTATTTGACCCCCATGAGTTGATCAAGGAGGTTGTCGATCCGGGGATTCGGGTACTGATTTCTCACTATGATTTTATTCAGAGCTCGGTAATCAATGGAGAGTCGCCAGGTTCCATATTTCTTATGTACTAGCATGATTGGGCTCCCTTACGGTGATGATATTGGATGGATGTGCCCCTTATGGAGCAGCTCTTGGATTTGTCACTTGATCTCCTAATTCTCTAACCGAGACTGACAATAGATTGGCCCATTGGGCAGCGGTGCATTGGGGGTCAGATCAATGGGGTGCTTGACCTGGAAGTGCAGAGGTGCCCTGGTAGGTGAGGAGAAGATATCTGAGTACTCTTCCACGACCTTATCTACTTGCCTCTGCTGTGTGGAGAGGTCGGCCGCACAAACCCTAGATGTGGTTGTGATCTTTTTCTTATCTTGAGAGCGAATCACAAATAAGACAAACTTCCTCATCTAAGATATGACTTTCCCACATTTCTTAGCATACATCAAGGAAATAGCACTAGGTGGGACTGCCTCCGGTATCCTGTACAATTTCCTGTTCAAAGTAATAATAACACTACGAGGCATAGACTCATATACAACATGGCGTTTCCAAAAATAAAGTTGGCCCAAAAGAACATCACAAACTTCGAGAGGAGCAACATCACACAATACCTCGTCTTTGAAGGTCTTGATGTCGTACGACAGTGGACACTATTGGCTGACATGGAGATCGCTTCCTTAGTGGAGCCATCCAATGGTGTAGGGTTGTGGGTGCGGCGTTGTTAGCAAGGCCAACCGTTGGATGACCTCTGTCGAGATGAGGTTCTTTTGGCTACCGCTATCAACGATGAAGTGCAACGGGGTGCCTTTTACCCACAACTGTGAATGGAAGAGGCATTGTCCTTCTTCTGGCTCTTCTGGTTCCCTGGGCTGGAGCTTGGTGGTAGCAACAGTGGCACTAGTTTCTGCTTCAATGATCTGTCTTCCCCTTTTATGTTCTGGCTCAGAGTCAGAACCTGCATCTGATTCATAGGCTTTCACTTCAGCCACCAACAAATGCTTTGAGCGGCAGTCAGCAGTGTTATGCCAAGGGCTCTTATGGAAGTCGCACCACTTCCCGATATCTTTCTTTGTCTTTCCAATGTCCTTCTTTGCTTGCGTCTTGGATTGGTTATCCTGATATTGTCCATATTTTCTCTGTTCTTTATTCTGTGGGTTGGGGCCACCCTTTCCTGGCTTTTGTTGTAAGGGGTTCCTAGGCCCAAATTGTCGCATCTTTTGTTTGAGCTTCTGCTCGATTTTGATGACATATCGGTAGGTCGTGCCCAAGGATGAGATATCCATAAATTCCATTTTGGTCTAGATGTATCTATGTAGAGAACCATGATACTTGAGAAACAAATGTCGCTCTAAATCTTTGATACCCAGCTTGTTGCAAAAGGTATGGAAGATATTTGTTAAATCTAGCACTGCTTTGTCTCTTTCTTGCCACAATGTGGTACATTTGGTATACAAGTTGTCATAGCTTCCGACGGGGTAGTATTGTTCCTTAATAACATCCTTGAAGGATTCCCAGGTGGTCGTGATTGTAAATAATGAGGGTTCCTATGTTTCCTTTTCCTCACAGAAAGTTTCTCACCAATCTTTGACATGGGGTATGGCTTTGAGGAGCACAAAAGTAATCTTTTATGTATTCAAAAAGTTATGAACAGAAAAATACCCTTCTAGTAGATTCAACCACTTGTCTACAACATATGTGTCTATTTGACCTTCAAATATAGGAATATTGAAGTTTATTTGTACCTTGAAGGGGGCGGTGCCTCCGCTTGAAGAAGATGCATGGCATGTTGGTAGTCGTCGAAGGATTTGCGTGAAACTATCCATCATCTCATTCCTCTGTTGCATGAGGGCTTCCTCAATCAATAGTTTGAAAGGATATCATATCCCGTCATCTTTCTTTTCTCTTGCCATGAGAGGTCGCTTGGGCATGCGAGATATTTTTTCCTCAAGAGAAACAAGCTCGAGATCCAACTCTTTGTATTATGACCTCCTTGGGGACATGCATTAAGACGACAAGGAGCAGACCGCTATGATAACACTGATCCAGATTTTATGAGCAGAACGAAATGACTACAGATTATTAATAGGTTCTTAACACAAAATAATAGAGTTATAGTAAAACTGGTTTTCTATTCAATAAGGAAATAAGCTGAAACTGTAAAATGTAGCGGAAACAAGCTGGTTGGAATGGTGGGGGCTTATCTCTAAGAAGAGATGTGACAGTTGTGCTCATTCACTAAAAGATGATTACAATGAGGCTCTGAAGGCCTTTTTACAATAAAAATAAATGAAAAAAACCCTAGACATCCAAAAACCTAACCCTAGGAGATGAAGTGCCAAAATTCATGTGGGCCCCATTTGGGTAAGTTAGTACATCAACCTCCCGGGGTCGTAACTTTTGCATACGATCTTCGTTTTAGGCATATGATAGCCCGTTGGAAAGGTATATTCGAGGATATTCATTTTTGAGGCTCAATGATTCCTTCATCTATCTTTGAGAAGCTCAATCCCGAAAAACCTTCATTTAGGCCCTCAAAATGGCCCCGAAAGTTAAAACTGTTAAAAATAGTAAATTGCCAAAATTGCCAGAAAACTGTTTTGAGCTAGTTGAAAAAGGTGGGTGGCCACTGATAATTTTCAACCATAACTTCAAACCTACTAAATATATCAAAATCTTCAGACTTCTGCTTCAACAAATAAACCCAAGTTTTTCGACTAAAATCGTCAATAAAAGTCATAAAATAAACATTACCAGTCAATGAAGGTGTTTGCATTGGTCTACATAAGTCTTTGTGAACAAGTTGCAATGGAGATTTATCCCTGTACGAAACTCCATAAATAAATTTATCCATGTGATTCTTTGCAAGTATGAAGTTTTCACATGAGCTTGTTGGTTGTTGAATACTAGGAAACCCCTTGACCATTTTCTTCTTCTGCAACAAATCTAGACCTCTAAAATGTAAATGGCCATATATTAGATGCCATAACCATGACTCATCAAAAAATTTAGCTTTATAAGAATTAAAAGAGTCAGTGAGATCATTTCTCATAATATGTGGAAACATTATATTATTTTTCATGTCTACTCTCCCAATCAACTGCTTACTTGGATACTTATCATAAATTGTACATACCTTGTTCTTCAAGAATATTTTTTACTTTTTCTCTATCAGTTATCCAACACTTAACATACTTCATTTTATACTAGGTACATAATAAAAATCATCTATTTTTCTTCTTTAATCATTCTTAGTATAAACAAGAATCACAACTTTACAATTAACTCTTACCTTACTGTTGTTACCCAACTTTACCTTAGACTAAATATTGGTATCTAAACTGGAAAACACGTCTTTATTTTGAGTCATGTGATTGCTACATCTGTAGTCCAAAAACCAAACATCATTTGAACTTTCCTAGGTGACATTAAACACAGGGTTTCTGGTCGTCCTCTGACTCCTCTGTCATGTGTGTAGACTGTTTTCCAACATCTGCTTGGTTCTTCCAAACTTGTTAGCATAATGTCCAAATTTATTACAATAATAACAGTGTACCTTAGATTTATCATACCTTTGATTTCCTTGTTTCCATGATCTGTTGCTACTCCCCCCTTAAACTAGGAGGATTCTACTGAGTTTTCTCCTTAGATTCTAAATCATTTTTTTTTTCTCTTTGATTAGCAGTTCGGCCTCCTCTTCCTCTGCCTCTAGTAACATGCAACTGAGATTTGAAGACATTCTCTAATGGATTATCATATCTAGACATCCTGGATTCATGAGCAATCAGAGAACTAGTTAATTCATCAATATGCATTAGACTAATATCTTTAAATTCTTCTATGGGTACAACTATGGATTCAAATTTCTTTGGAAAAGATCTAAGAACTTTCTCAATTACTCTCTTGTCTTAGAGGTCTTCACCATACTACCTTAGTTGATTCACAACATTAATGACTTCAGTCATGAAACTACCAACTGACTCATTGTCCTTCATCTTTAAATTCTCAAAGTCCCTTCTCAAATTATGAACCTTGACAGATTTCACCTTGAATACACCTTGATAGCTAGTTTCAAGAGTGTCCCAAGCTTGCTTTGAAGAAATTGTACTTGACACCTTCAAAAATACGGTTTCACTAAGGCCTTATTGAATAAGACCGAGGGCTTCGTTGTCTTTCTTTCTATTGTCCTTCAAAAAAATCCACTCAGCATTTGTACAATAAACAATTACTACAATATTTTTAGCACTATGTAACAGCCCTAGTAATCTACAACCATTGTTTTAGCAACTTTTCAAAGGTGTTTCACCAATTGTTTCAACAAATAATAAAGAGCTATTATAACAAAAACACGTGTGCAAAAAGTAAAAGGCTATAAAACTCATATTGAAGCCCCAAAATAGCTTTAATGAATCATTCCCTACCCTTTAAGCAAGCATTTCAATGGTTAAGAGGGTGAAAATTAATTTATGGGTGGTGGTAACTCTTCAAAATTCGATAGGTGATACCTTTAAGCATTTCAATGTTTTAGACCATATGTTTTACTAAAAATTAGTAAATTATCGAAGGTGTTAACTTAACAAATAGATAAGATTTTCATCACGTAATATTCAATGTAAGAACTCTTCAACATATAAACAAAACCAAAACATACCCGATCGTGAATTTTTTTCAACGAAATCCCGATCGTGAATTTGAAATCATTGAATCCTTCAAACAAAATCTACTAAGAACCATATGAAGTCAAGCATGATCATTTTTGCCACAAATTTTATCTCGTCTGCTAATCAAAACTACAATCTGTTTCCCAATGCGCTCCTTAATGTTTACATCAACATTTAAGTACAATAATGGTGTAATAAATTTTCAGTCATCTGTTAAAACAGCCATGCTGCTTGACTGAATAAAAGGGATAAGCAGAACCTAATCAGATATCGGAGATATTTGAGTAAGATGTACATAAGTTTGTCTCAATATTGGAAACAACTTTAATGCCCAAAGACGAAACAAACATTTGTATTAGGCAGCAGTTTAAATGCTTTGAGATAGGTGTTGGCTGCTTATTCCTTCCCACGGACGGTGGAAGATTACTCAACAAAAAATATATTTTCTCCGAAACAGAAACCGAGAAGGTTTTAAGTAATTCCTTCTCTCGATCTCCGTGTGCACAGCCTGTAGTGTGTTCCGTGTTGTAGACTCCCATGTATTCCATTGACATGACTGGTTCCATCGCACATCTGTAGCAGCTTGGATCACAATATAAACCCGTGAGATCGGAAGAGCGGTTCAGCAGGAATGCCGAGACCGATCTCGTATGCCGTTTCTATGGGTACAACTATGGATTCAAATTTCTTTGGAAAAGATCTAAGAACTTTCTCAATTACTCTCTTGTCTGAGAGGTCTTCACCATACTACCTTAGTTGATTCACAACATTAATAACTTCAGTCATGAAACTACCAACTGACTCATTGTCCTTCATCTTTAAATTCTCAAAGTCCCTTCTCAAATTATGAACCTTGACAGATTTCACCTTGAATACACCTTGATAGCTAGTTTCAAGAGTGTCCCAAGCTTGCTTTGAAGAAATTGTACTTGACACCTTCAAAAATACGGTTTCACTAAGGCCTTATTGAATAAGACCGAGGGCTTCGTTGTCTTTCTTTCTATTGTCCTTCAAAAAAATCCGCTCAGCATTTGTCAGAGCCATTTCTGTTGCTTGGTCAGCAGGCTTTGGATAACCAATAGTAACAAACTCCCAAAGATCTTAAGAACACAAAATTGTTCTCATTATGATAAACCAAGAATCATAATTCCTTTCACTCAAAACAAGAATCTCTGGAGCCACTGTTTGTAGCCATTTCAGATCAAATTACAAATCACAGTATTCAGTTACAACGAGGAACTAGAAATATTACTAGATCTGATTCAACAATGAAGGTTGCAGGGGAGTGCTTCAAAGAACAATAAACAATTACTACAATATTTTTAGCACTATGTAACAGCCCTAGTAATCTACAACCATTGTTTTAGCAACTTTTCAAAGGTGTTTCACCAATTGTTTCAACAAATAATAAAGAGCTATTATAACAAAAACACGTGTGCAAAAAGTAAAAGGCTATAAAACTCATATTGAAGCCCCAAAATAGCTTTAATGAATCATTCCCTACCCTTTAAGCAAGCATTTCAATGGTTAAGAGGGTGAAAATTAATTTATGGGTGGTGGTAACTCTTCAAAATTCGATAGGTGATACCTTTAAGCATTTCAATGTTTTAGACCATATGTTTTACCAAAAATTAGTAAATTATCGAAGGTGTTAACTTAACAAATAGATAAGATTTTCATCACGTAATATTCAATGTAAGAACTCTTCAACATATAAACAAAACCAAAACATACCCGATCGTGAATTTTTTTCAACGAAATCCCGATCGTGAATTTGAAATCATTGAATCCTTCAAACAAAATCTACTAAGAACCATATGAAGTCAAGCATGATCATTTTTGCCACAAATTTTATCTCGTCTGCTAATCAAAACTACAATCTGTTTCCCAATGCGCTCCTTAATGTTTACATCAACATTTAAGTACAATAATGGTGTAATAAATTTTCAGTCATCTGTTAAAACAGCCATGCTGCTTGACTGAATAAAAGGGATAAGCAGAACCTAATCAGATATCGGAGATATTTGAGTAAGATGTACATAAGTTTGTCTCAATATTGGAAACAACTTTAATGCCCAAAGACGAAACAAACATTTGTATTAGGCAGCAGTTTAAATGCTTTGAGATAGGTGTTGGCTGCTTATTCCTTCCCACGGACGGTGGAAGATTACTCAACAAAAAATATATTTTCTCCGAAACAGAAACCGAGAAGGTTTTAAGTAATTCCTTCTCTCGATCTCCGTGTGCACAGCCTGTAGTGTGTTCCGTGTTGTAGACTCCCATGTATTCCATTGACATGACTGGTTCCATCGCACATCTGTAGCAGCTTGGATCACAATATAAACCCCTCCTTGGTTGGAATCATACCCCACAGTTCTCTTTGTCTGTTGTGACATATTCTCAATATAGACATATGTAGCATATCAGCTTTTGGGCCGCTGCATACTGATATCTAGCAACTTTCGGGTCACTGTTCTTAAGATGATTTGTAAGGCCTCCCATTCAGAATTTGTCCAGCTTTTCATGTGTTTGGTTTTTTCAACATAAGGCTCTTAGGTTTGTTTGCTTGCTGTTCTCAAGTATGGTTGATATCAGAATCTCTGTTCTCTCAAG
>CBVK0102290782.1:0-15480 GCA_900067695.1 Picea abies | reverse complement strand
TGGTTTTCCCTGTTGGGTTCCACGATAAATCTTGTGTTCATAAGGGTTTGTTGTTCATCATATATTGATTAATTGAATAATTAATATGTGTGCTTAATTTTGAAGGAATTAATAAGAAAAAGTAGGCAATATTGATTCACTCCCCCCCCCCTCTCAGTCTTGTTGGATATTCCATCAACATATACCTCTATCACAATTACTCTTGAAGGATTATTTCCTTTCACTGCTTCCCCCAAGACATATCCCTCTACTTGGGTATTTTCTTTCATTGTTTTGGTTGGCACACCTTATAGGGTCAGAGTGAAGTTCCTCCCATATTCAAACTTTCCAACTTACATAAAGTCCCAAGATAGTGTGAAATTTGAAGGGGATACTTGATGTGAATTATTCATGTGGGTTATATCTTAAGTAACAACTTACTTTGTAATATTCAAGGATGAGTATATATTATGAGCATTGGATTTACTTGATTTCATTTTTTTTTTTTATCTGGATACCCTTGACATGGTTCTTGAAGGGCACCCCAATATTTCATCCAAGACTTTGGGCCTCTCTTGTAGGATATGGCATGTGTGATGCAAAGCATTGAGTCACCTAGTGACTTGACACATTCATACATTGGCTCTCACATATTCTATACCTTGGAAGATGGACATATGGGCTTGATTTTGATAGATATGTTCATGGAGGCAAAGAGATGGACAAGAATCCCACACCCTGGGCTCTATTCCCTAGAGATTATCATGCATTGGATGGATGGTGTTGCACAGGAGGTTATTGGAAGACACACAAAGACGATATACAACATTCTCCTCTTTGGACACCACCCCTTGCAACTTAGATGTTGGGAATTTAGATGATTATGTCATGCTAGGGTTTGACAAAAATGATGGGTTTTGCTGCCATGTGGATACAAGTGATGACTAGAGATGTGGGATAACATTCTTCCACCACATTTTCACCTCAGAAAATGACACATGGCCTTGGAGAGGCCCTCCTAGCCCATTGGAGGCATGTCATCACCACACATTTGACCATTTATGTATTATTTTCATGATTTTTACATTTGCATAGGCTAACTTGAGGGGTCGACCCCACTTGTAGACATGAATTTTGACGTTTTTTACTATTTGAGCGATAGAGTTTCCTTATAAATAAGGCTAGCACTCAACCTTGTATTCATCATCACATTCACACCTCACACTTATGTGGGAGAGATAGAAAATTTTCTCTCTACTCTTTCTTATCTCTTGGATCTCATGCACACTTGTTGAAGAAGGATCTTGTGGGTGATTTTTCTTTCTTGAATGGTATGTTTTTGCAGCTAGGGTTCTATTTTCCTAGTAACTTGGATAAGTAAGTAATTGTTGCAATTTGATGTCATTGCTAATGTTTTAAGGTGATAATTACTATCGTGTTGCATGTTACTTTGTTTTAGTGAAACCATAGGGAGGATACATAAGTATTTTTCTCCTTCATATGATTTTTTTGTTGAAGTTTTGTGAAAGCATTATCTTGCTAGGAATCAAGGACCTAAGGCCTGAGAGGTTTTTCACCTTAGGGTTTTGATCCTAGTCTTTCATCCTTGACTTAGGTCATCTAGAAGAGGGAGAAATGGCATCTAGGGAACAAAAGGCTTTGCACCCTAGAGGTCTCTATATTGAAGGTTTAATCCTAAGGCCCAAGAGGTTGTTCACCTTAGGTTTTAATGTTATAAGTGCAATAATTATTGGCACATAGCACGTGACTATAGAAGCAGCATAATAAAGTACTCAATATCAAATCTATTGGAACTTGTACACAAACACCTTTCTGATCTAGCAAGAACGTAAAATTGAAAAGGAAAGAGTTATTTTATGTTCCTTATTAATGATTACGCAAGAATGACATGTGTTGCATTTCTTAAAGAAAAATATGAAGGATTTGAGAAGTTTAAAGCTTTCAAAGCCCTAGTTGAAAATGAGACTGATTTAATAATCAAGTGCTTAAGATTGGATAGAGGAGGTGAGTTCACCTCTTATGAATTTGATGAATTCTATGAGTATCATGGAATCAAGAGACATTTTTCTATGAATTTGATGAATTCTATGAGTATCATGGAATCAAGAGACATTTTTCAGCAGCAAGGACTCCACAACAAAATAGATTTATAGAAAGGAAGAATAGAACTATACAAGAAATGGATAGAACAATGTTGAATGAAGCCAAACTACCAGACACCTTTAAGAGAGAATTAGTCAACAAAACAGTCTAGAGTTTTAGAGCACAAATTAGAGTAAACAATAGCAAGACACCTTAGAGTCAAAGGTAGACCAACTACAGTCAAATACTTCAAAGTGTTTGGAAGCAAGTGTTATATAAAGAGAAATGAAGATAATTTAAGGAATTTTGATCTCTAAACAAATGAAGGTATGTTTCTTGGCTATGCAATTGAAAGACCATGCAAGGTTGTATATAGTATTAATGTAAGAGTGGATGAAGCAATACCTCAAAAATAAAATTCGCAAACAAATGAAGATCCAAAAGAGACAATATAAAGAGAACACGAAAAGGAAAAAGAAGAGGAAGAAAAAAAGAAAGAACAAGAAGAAATAGAACGCAAAAATCCAAGACGCCATCTAGATTTGTTCAAAAGCATCATCCAAAAAATCAGATTTTTGGTGATATAGATACAAGATTTCAGACTAGAAGAGGATTGAAATTTTCTTTGCTATCTAAAATAGATCCCAAGAAATTTGCACAAGCTAGTGAAGATAAGAATTGGGTTTGTTATCGCACAGATTGTAGCTTGGGTAAATCCCAACCCAAACCACAAAGGTGAGACAACTACGGGAGTACCTACCCACTGTCACCTTAGATAGACACTCCCCTATCTTTAGTGACAATGCAATCACTAAAAGGGGGGAATCGCGGTGACCCTAGGGGAATCAAGATGGAAAGTGAGAATATTATGAATGAGCACCCCTATAGGTCAAGTTTGGAGATGAATAAAGGCTTGATAATGAGTATTGTAAGAAGGTGAATGGTTTTCAAGTGTTAGATACATGCAAAACAATGTTAGTCTTGCCTGGAACAAGAAAAAAAATGATAAATAAATCCTTTAATCAAGGGGAATCAAGAAAGAATCCTTGTTGTCCCAAATTGTAGTAGTATAGAAATATATAGATCAGCAATGAATGATGTTAATATCTACCATCCAAAAATAATACAAGATATCAAAAACAAAGCTAGCAATGACTAGTCAAACTTCCAATAATTAAAGAAAGACTTTGGTGGTGATTAAGGGAATGTTATGTGATGTTATAAAAAAAAAATTATAACAGTCTAATGGTTGTAGCAAACAATTTCTACAGAAGCAACTTCTAGCCACCAAAATTAGAAAACAATCCACCCAAAAGATAGCCAATAACAAGTAGTTTAATTATGGCAACTTGCAAGTGAATTTTAGTGGTAGAATAGTGAGCAATAGAAGAAAATATTATTTTTCAGCAGCCCTAAGGGATGTAGCATTAATTTGTAACAACAAAAATAATTACTAGGCCAATCAAGACGCCCCTAGGACACAAGAAGGCTTATAGCATGTAGAATCAAATACAACTTAAACAATTGCAATATCTCAATATTTCATCTATACCAATGCAACAATATTATATATCCAATGCAAGTAGATTAGTTCCTTATCAATTCGGTTAATGGAGTCTCTTGTGTAAGAGCTAGGTTTTGTTACTTCTCTAGGGGTGTAATCCCTTTTACTCCCTAGAGAAAACAAAACCTATCAAGGTAAATCTACAAGTGTGTAAGCCATTTTGCTCCTTGTAGCAACCTTTACAAAATGGCTCATTCAATGATAACAAAGTAGATCTTGATGGAGGATGTATGACCTTATACTCCTCTAAGGGTTTAGACAAATTTAACTTGAAACAAGAAGAGAATAACACAATTAATGGATAAATTTCTTACCTATTCCAAGAAAATCATGAAGAAACCCTTCCTTATCAAGAATATTCCACCAACATTCCAAGAATAAACCATCCAAGAGATAGTGCCTATATTTTCTTCACCAAAAGACAAGAAATATCATCCAAAATGCACCAAGAGAGAGAGATAGAGAAAAATGCCCCAATAGAGCGAAATTTTCAGCCAATATTATGTAATTCTCAAGTGAGAGTTATGTTTAAATGAAATAAAAGTGATCTTTATTTATACAAGATCACTAAAAACCAATTTGTCCACTTTTCCAAAATTCAACATCAAATTAGAAAGGTCGACCCTCCCTATTTTTCCTTTACAACTTAAAATTACAAATACATAAAGTAATTTCCCCTTTTAGGGGTGACAACATGCCCTAAAGGGTGACGTTAGGCCTCCTAGAGAGATATTGAACCATTTGGTGAAGATTGTTGGGCCTCCAAAGGCCATGTTCCATGACACCAAGTTCTGTATTGCATGCCAAGTGTCTCTCTCTCCATCAATCCATGTCACATCACCATCAACCATGAGAACCCCATAAAAAATACTAGCTTCCATGTGATGTCTAGAGCATAGAAGATGGAATTTTAGCCTTCCAAGGCCAACATTGAGGTACAAGGAGCTAGCATGTAATCATATCATGGTGTCCAAGCACTTCCAAAGGAAATGTTCATCCTCCCAAGTGTCCAATGGGAGGGGTGCATCATCCAACATGTGGGCTTCATGCCCTTATGAAGGTCCAACTAACCTTGTGCCTTCACGAAAATACTTTCACCTAGCAAGGCCCTGCAAAGACAAACAAATTTTCCCTCCAAGGGTCCACAAGTCATAAGTATCATTCCAAGTAAGCCATATCTAATAAAATAACCATCCAAACATGTGCATCAAATCCCCCCTTTTCAAAAAAAAAATGCTCAAAGGCCTTATACAACTTTCCAAATTTAGGTATGGGAGGCTTGTCATGGTGACCTATTGGGTAGATAATTCCCCAAATCAATGAGTGTTTCCCAAGAGTACCCTCTCTAATTCATGTAAGGAGTATGAGGTGGATGGAGGAGCAACTTTTTGGCATGGGGTTTCTTGACATACAAGGGCTTATATTGTCTCATTTATGCGTGCCTTTGTAGAGGGTGTGCTTGCTCTTAAGTTACCAATTATTTAGGTTTTATTTTCCCCAGTCCCCTTCTTAGCCATCTTTCCAATCCATTCTTCCATTTATTTGTAATTTTCAAGTCCCCTTTATAAGGTTTCAAGCTTTATCATTTGCAATTTGAGATCAGGGCGGGCACTAAGTAGGTAGAGCTCAGGCTGGACTGGCTTTTGATGGTCCTCATTTGCTATGTTCACTTTATTTTCATCATTAGTTTCTTATTCTTTTATAGTAGTTGCAATCTACCTCTATTACTTTAGACCATTCTTCCCATGAAATGAGGTACAAGCCCTTCTTGAGTCAATATGCCTGAAAACCCAAAAGATGAGGAGATGAAAAGTGAAGAAGTGTGGAAAGTGATAAGTATGTGGGAGAGCGGTACAATAACCCTTCTAGGAGACCACCTAGTAGGAACCCTTTTCCCGAGGGTGACCACTTAATAGGAAAACATGTCAACCACCAAGGTGAAATGAGGCAAAGGGAATAATTTCCAAGAAAACATTTTCAAAATCAATAAAGGACCCTTTGCAATATGTTCAAATGCTTCATTTATTAGAATGAGACTTACCACAACACTAGACTTGTTATCGCATGGAGCAAGACATGTTTTCCTTTGTGATCCAATATGGTGTGGTGGATGATGTTGCCATCAATCAAAAGGTGACATGTGGTAAGATAGGGGCCTCTTCCTGCTCATTTTCCTCTCAGTACTCCATGTCTACAACCCGAGGGACTCGAGACATCATCTCCTTAGTTACCCCTAGGAATGGGAGATAAAAATGTTAATGCTATGAAAGAAGAACTAAATCAGATTGAGAAGAATGAGACATGGGAAATTTTTCCTAGACCAAAAGAAAAGAATGTGATTGGCACCAAATTGGTCTTTAGAAACAAATTGGATGAACATGGAAAAATAGTAAGAAATAAAGAAATATCGGTCTATAAAAGGTATGCTCAAGTTGAGGGTATTTACTTTGAAGAAACCTTTACTCTAGTTGCAAGATTAGAAGTAATCATAATCTTTTTGGCATTTGTGTGTTTCAAGAACTGCAAAGTCTATCAAATGGATGTCAAGTCAACATTTCTAAATGGAAATTTAGAAGAAGTATATATTGAACTACCAAAAGGATTCCAATTGTTAGAAGAAAAAAAAAAGATCATGTATGCAAATTGAAGAAAGCAATCTATGGACTAGAGAAAGCTCCCCAATATTGGTATTCAAGACTTGACAAATACCTGCAACAACAAGGTTTCAAAAGAGGTGTTGTAAACAAAAATATTTACATCAAAATAGACAATTAAAATATGTTAATCATTGTGGTTTATGTGGATGATATCATATTTGGAAGTAATGATGATAGAGTGAGCCAAAATTTTGCAGAAGAAATGCAAAAATAATTTGAGATGTCAGTACACCCATGATCACAAGATGTAATTTGAGAAAAGATGATGAATCTCCATAAGAAAATAAAAAATTGTACAGGTCAATGATTGGAAGCCTACTATATTTGACAACATCAAGGCCATACATCATGCAAGTAGTAGGATTGGTTGCAAGATTTCAATCTGCACCAAAGGAGACACATGTGCAAGCAATAAAAAGAATATTCATATATCTAAAGGCACATTAGACTTTGGGTTGTGGTATTCAAGAAGTAAGGACTTCACTCTAATAGCATATACAAATGCAATTTGGGTAGGAATTAGACAAGAAAAGTACTAATGGAGGAGCATCTTTTCTAGGAAAATATCTAGTATCATGGTTGACCAAGAAGCTAAATTCAATCTCTCTATCCACTATAGAAGCCGAATATATTATAGCAGCATCATGTTTCACACAAGTTCTATGGATGAAGCAGACACTGAAGGATATCAAGGTAGAATATGATGAGCCAATCTCAATCATCCATGACAACATAAGTGCAATCAAAATTTCAAAGAATCATGTTATATACTCAAAGATGAAGCATATTCCCATCAAGTACCACTTCCTAATATAACATGTAGTCGAGCAAAGTGTCAAGTTGGAATACATTTCCACCAAAGAACATGTTGCAGATATTTTACCAAACCCCTTCCCATAGATACATTTGAATATCATAGACATAAGATGGGAGTGATATCTTTGTCATCTAGTCAGTAAAGGAAAGCACAAGCTCGGGGGGAGTAGCCCTTTGCCATTGATGTCAAAGTGGGAGAAGTTGCAAACAAAGGAAGAATTGTATACACAAGGAGAATTGCAGACAGGGGGAGTATTACATAATCGACTAAGGGTTTCCATCAATGAAAAAGGGGGAGATTGTTGGAAATATTGTTGTCATTGATGTCAAAAATAGGGGGAGACTACAAATGTACAAGATAAATATTTCAAGATGGAGATTGTTGGAAATATTTTTTTTGGATTTTTTATGCTTAGTTTGGATACCCTATTTTTGAAGGCCTTTTTACTCTGAATACCTAGCTCATATGGGAGCATATGCTATATGGTTGAAAATATTATTTTGATACCTTTCCAACAGTACATGTGAATCCCTCTAACTCCATAAGATTAAGGAAATATGAAAGATTATGTCAAATCAACCAAGCAAGAAAGCATAGTTCTACCCAGCTAGTTTTACAACTTGGCCCCATAAGTGAACACAAAAAAATTATAAATACAAGATAGATGTGCGCATTTGAAGAGAATCCAAGCAAGAAGAGAAAGTACAAGTGCGCAGAAGAGATTTGGGGTGTGCAAGAGGAGCTGAGGAATATTCTTGCGATCTAAAGGCACACAAGAGAATTTTTCTTGGAGTTTTAAGGGTGCACTATGAAGGACTAAGGTCTATGATGTTGCAAAGTGCGTCATTTTAAGTTTTTGATGTTGTAGTGTGGAATTATATTCTGGGAAAGATGTTATGAGGTTCCGTAGGGAATGAAGGCTAAATCTGACTAGGGTTTAAAGCTGTGTCTGGGATATGAAGCAAGGAGGGGTGCTAGAACATGAAAGTTAAGGGTATGATGATGTTGTGAAATGCAAGAAGTATGAAGCATATAGGTGATTTTAGAAGTACTATGTGTATGAAGATCTTATATTGGTGCTTATATAGTTCTTAATGAGTTGGTGCTTAGCTGAGGAGATTGGTGTCTCTGGTAGGTTGGTTCCCACAAAATATATTTTTGAGTTGGAGATCACTTGAAGAGATTGGTGTCTCTAGTAGGTTGGTGCCTAAAAGATTTATAACAATAGGTTGGTGCCTCCAGACATTTATAAAGATAAGTTTTTGTAGTTTTCTCCCACAAGGGTTTCTAAATTAAACTTTGTGTATTGTGATTTGAGTTTACATGCATTTACTATTTTAAAGTTATTGAATGATTAATGAATTCATTTAAAGTAAAAATTATCTTATATTGATTCACCCCCCTCTTCATATAAGCATAATTTCAACATAAATCTCTTCTTGTGGTGAAATTTACACTTAGAACTAGCATTCTCTCTCTCAAAGCGATTTCACTAAATTCTCCAACTCTAACTTTAGAAAACTAATGATATGCATTTTTTATGTTATAAAAGTTTGCTACAACCACTAGGGCTTACTTTAATTGTTGTATACATACTTGAAATAGTGGCTAAAGTTACTTGGAGTCATAGTCTAGCAATTGGATATTATTGAACATGTTGAAGGTTTAAATTTTATGCTCAATTGCCATACTTTCAAGTACTTTTTCTTGCTCCTATTTAAAAACATTAATTAATGTTATATGTTTATTTTATGCTATAATTTTGCAACAACCATTGGTTTATTTGCTTGTCTAGTGTCTAATAGGTCACTAATGAGTTATATAACTTGGTAATTGTCTATATTATGCTTTGGATTTTTTATTGTCTCGTACATGTGAACCAATTACCTTGCTACCTTCCTTACCTCTTCTAGACCTAGACCTAACACTTAGGTGACCAAGATAAAGGGATTGTATGCTTAGATAATATTGTTATTTGATCCCTTGAGGTCACCATGGAATCCTCCCTTGTGTTGTATTTTCTTCCATCACTAAAACGAGGGAAGTATCTACTTAGATGACAGTGGTAGAAACTTCTAATTGTTACACAAGATTGGGATCTTGTGGAGGGTTGCAACTAGGGTTTCTCTTGGCATAGAGATTTGGATAAGTAAGTGATTTGTTCTAAGTTTATGTGTTTTCTCATGGTATAATTGTTAATTTATATCTGGTTGCATGTTACTTTTCTCTAGTTGAACCCTAGGAAGGAGACATATGTCTTTCTCTCCTTTAATATTTGTGTTTGTCCAAGATTGGTGAAGGCGTTAAGAGACCTAGTCTCTTCTTGAAATAATAGCAAAGGACCCTCAAAATCCATTCCAAACTTGAGCTCTACCATTTCCGCATTCACCCCAATCCCAAAGCAATGATGTTATAGTTTGAAACCTTATAAAGGGGACTTGAAAATATGATAAGAGGACAAATAAAAAGGCAGATTAAGGGGTTTTGAAAAATGTAGCGCTTAAAAAGTGGTAACTTAAGAGCAAGTGAACCATCCATAAAGGCACTCATAAAAATGGATTCAATGAAACCATAATCCATGAAGTAAGCCCAACATGTACCACTATCACACTTACTCTTGAAGGGTTCTTTTCTTTCACTGCTTCCCCTGAGACATATCCCTTACTTGGGTTTTTTCTTTCATTGTTTTTGTTGGCACATCTAAAAGGCTCAGATGAAGGTCCTCCCATATTCAAACTTTCCAACTTACATAAAGTCTCGAGCAAGTGTGAAATTTGAAGGTGATACTTGATGTGAATTATTCATGTGGTTTATATATTTAGTAACAACTTACTTTGCATGATTCAAGGACTAGTATATATTATGAACATTGGCTTTACTTGATTTCATATTTCATTTTGATCTGGATGCCCCTGACATGGTTCTTAAAGGACACCTGAGGATTTCACCCAGGACGTTGTGCCTCTCTTGCAGGATATGGAACATGTGATACAGAGCATTAAGTCACCCAATTCCTTGACACATTCATACATTGGCTCTCACATCTTCTGGACCTTGGACGTTGGAAAAACGGGCTTGAATTTGACAAATATGGTCACGATGGCACAAATATGGGCATGAATTCCACAGCCTCGGCTCTACACCCTAGAGACTATCATGCATTGGATGGAGGAAAATACACATGGAGGTTATTGGAGGACACACAGAGACGATATACAACCTTCTCCTCTTTGGACACCATCCCTTGCACCTTGGACACTGGGAATTTAGATAATGATGTCATGCTAGGGTTTGAAAAAAATGATGGGGTTTTTTTCCACCTGAATACCAATGATGACTAGATGTGGGATAACATTATTCCACCACACTTGCACCTCAGATGATGACACATGGACTTGGAGAGGCCCTCTTATCCCATTGGAGGCATGATCTCACCACACGTGTGACCATTTTGTATTATTTTCATGATTTTGACATTTGTAGAGGCTAACTTGAGGGGTCAGTCCCACTTGTAGACATGACCTTTAACTTTTTTTACTATTTGACCGCTAGGGTTTCCTTATAAATAAGGTTAGAACTCAACCTTCTTATCATCATCACATTCACTCCTCACACACTAGTCTAAAGCTCTTCTTGTGGTGAAAATTACACTTAGAACTAGCATTCTCTCTCTCAAAGTGATTTCACAAACTTCTCTAACTCTAAATTTAGTAAACTAATGATATTTATTGTTGCTCTTCTAAAATTTTGCTACATCCACTAGGGTTTACTTTAATTTCTACATACATACTTGAAATAGTCGCTAAAGTTATTCAAAATCATAGTCTAGCAATTGGATATTATTGTACATGTTGAAGGCTTAAATTTTATGCTTAATTGCCATACTTCCTAGTGTTTTTTCTTGCTATTGTTGCAAAACAATAATTGTTGTTATATGTTACTTTACTATTGTAATTTTGCAACAACCGTTGGTTTATTTTCTTATCTAGTGTCAAAGAAGTCACTAATGACTTATATAACTTGGTAATTGTCTATATTATACTTTGGATTGTTTATTGTCTCATATAGGTGAACCAATTACCTTTCTACATTCCTTACCTCTCCTAGACCTAGACATAACACTTAGGTGACCAAGATAGGGGGTTGTAGGCTCGAATAATCTTTCCATTTGATCCCTTGAGATCACCAGGGAAGCCTCCCTTGTGTTGTATCTTCTTCCATCACTAAAACAAGGGAAGTATCTACTTAGGTGATAGTGGTAGAAGCTTCCAATTGTTACAAAATATTGGGTTCTTGTGGAGCACTTTGTACAAGTACAAATCCTATGATAACAAGTTCTATAGGCTGTCCCAGTTTATTGGATGTCTCTGGACTAGATTCCAAAAGGGATCCTTGATAGAATTATCCATATTTGTTATTACTTCATCGGTTCAGGGGATAGGGACAAGAAAGGAATGGCTCTAGTATCTTAGAGGAAACTAGCCATTCCAAAGAGTCAAGGGAGTTAGCGACTAAAAAACCTCTTTCACTTTGCCAAAGACTCAAAAACCAAGAATATCTAGAGGATCATCCAGGGCCAAGGAATATGGGAAAAAATTGTAAAATACAAATATCTTATCCCCACATCAAGTGAAGATTGGATCTGAAACCCACACAAAAAAACCATGAACTCCTTCATTATTTGGAAAGCCACAAATTAAGCATATGCTATCATTAGGAAATGGATAATTTGGAAGGTCATAAAATGGGACATGGTCCTTCTTGTCATTAACCCTTGGATTGTAAGTGAAAACATTCACATTATAACCTCTCATCCCCAATATCGTATCGAAGTGTTATCATTCCCATTAACATATTGCAATAGATCATGCTTTAAACTTCACACATCAACAATGGCTAGCATGGAGATATTTGGAGCTCAATGAGGACTACACAGAGACTTGGACCTCCTACATAAACAAACTAAGGAAATGCAATATTTTTATCAATGAAGAGGAGGATGAAGTCTTATGTTTTGTGAACCCCACGGGTGGATATGTGCCCAAAATTGGATATAAAATTCTAGCCATGGAAGGTTTCGACCGGCCTTTGATTTGGTAGTGGAAACCACTTTGGAAATAAAAATGCCCAAAAAAATCAAAAATATTATATTTCTCCTTTTAAATATCATAGCATTAACTTGGGATCTACTTAAAAAATGAAGTTACTAGGGTCCTGAAAGATTTTTCTTATGTGAATAAAATTTGGAAACAAATGCTCACCTCATCCTCTTTTGTCCCTTCACTCAAAAGTTATGGAGGGAAGTTGAAGGTATTATAGGATTGAAATACAAATGTAAAGGGGACATAATTGAATAAGCATTAAAAATATGGCACAAAGACAAGGACACAAAATCTTTCAAGGCCCTTCCATTAACCTTGGTCTGGGGAATTTGGCTAGCAAGAAACGCAAAACTTTTTGAGCATAAGGACACTTTTTCGTTTCATTATTCCTCCCAAAACCTCAACATATTAAGTGTCTTACCTCAATTTTCCACCACCCCTTAGTGAGTTTGTATCTCTATCGCAAATATCAACACCCAGATCCCTTAGGATTTATTCAATGGAGCATCACAAGGATACCCACCCAAAGGAGGATCGAGGGGTCTCATTTTCCTCTATTAAAACCTTTTCATCAACTTCAAATCTAGAATAGGATGGTCCACTAATAACCATAGTGAACTCACAACTCTCAAGTTAGTTTTAATCCTAGCCATGGAAAATAAATCACGCAAATCCAAGTCCTAAAAGACTCTCTCCCAGTAATAAAATGGTTAAAGGGTGAAGTTGTGTTAAGGAAATTCATTATACAGCCATTTTTATGTGATATCAAGAACCTCCAAGATTCATTTTCTCAAATTAAATTTTCTCTTGTCTACAAGGAAAATAACTTGGAAGCTAATAAGTTATCCAAATGTGGTCTTGAGTTACAAGAAGGGACATGGGAAATCAGTGGGTCTGTCTAGGGATAAATTAATTCTTACTTTCATGAGTCATGGATTTAATATTCTCTCAGTTCTTAGTGAATATTCAGAAAAATATGTCACTTCAAAGATGGTTCTAGAATTATCCTTTGAATTATTCAAGGTTAGATTTCTTTCTATGATCAGAAAGTTGTTGTTGAATACGCAACAAGTTGTTTTTGTAAGAAATTGCTTCAAGGGTGATTTGACATCTCCCAATTCTTATATAGTCTTGTAAACCTTTAGATCATGCTTCCCCACAAGCTAATCATCAAAATCAACCAGTTTTCTATTATGTACAGACCTTTGGTCCATGCTTTTTTGACCCAACATGGTATCCTGAAATACCACTTATGGTATTCAACTCATGTAATTTTATTCTCTTTAATCAAATTACTCGATTTTTTCCTCGAAAAAAAAAAAAAACCTTCCAACAACACTCTAGGTGAACCAAGAACCAACTCATCATCATTTACATACTTTGTGATTTTCTTCATCTTGTGAGGGCCTTATGTTCCCTTGTTTTCAATCCCTACACAATATTCAACATATGTGAAATCAATTGTTTAAATCCTATTATCTATTATTGATAAGAAGTACATTATTAGTAAAAACTCAAAGAAAAACTTCATGTTGATCACATTTTGATCCACCTAATTTCCCTGTTTACAACATTTCCATAAATATTTTAAACTCTTTTCCACTTAGATTGTGAACAATATTATGAAAAAAAAAATCAAGTTTCTGCACTACGTGACACACAATAACTAATACACATCATTTAAACCTACAAGTAATTCAAATATGATAATTTTTTTACTAAAACTTCAAATAACTCACCATGTTCTCTTCTAAGGACGTGCTTCCCTCATCCATGTTGTTATATGTTTTTTTACTTGATATTCTATCAACCATCTTCTATCAATAAAATCCATGCATAAAAGAATATACACATTATGAAATATGTTTTATAGACTAAGTAAATAATTCCAACCAAAAACTAGTTTTGGGTTAATAGATGCACATTATTTAATACCTCAATACACATTGATGCACATTTTAGAGATATATACACATTTGTGTGAATATTGTACAATGCACACTAGTAAACCTAAAAAATTATTTTTAAAATACCGATAGGGCAAAGCGGTGCACTTTAAATTAAAAATGCATTAGTATGTATTTACTATATAGTGTGCAACAAGAAACAATTTTTTTTAAACATTAATAGGTACAGGGTTTGGAATCCAATTTGATGAGGGGCCCCAATCCATTAACCTATTATTTACATCAAAATAATTTTTGACACTAGAAAATACCCAAATCCCCCCCAAAAATATATCATTGTAGAAAGGTAAATAATCTAAACCCGTATTGCTAAGGTTTTCAGCGATAAAAAACAAAGGGGAAGAAACAAAAAAACTAGGGTTTGCAGTGTTCAAGGTGAGTCTAGAACCCTTCTATTTTGTTGAAATAAGTAGTATATATGAATAAGGTAAAAAAATTCTGAGAATTTGTTATTCTATTGAGGGGAAATCTGTTAACATGAAGACAATGAGGTTGCATACTTGAAATTTCTCCTCTTTAAATATGTATGTGACCCACAGTGACCCCTTACAAATTAATCTAGTAACCCTAGTTTTTGCAATCAATCCCTACATAAACCAGGTGGCTTTCCACAGAGTACACAACTAACAACATACTAATATATAACAGAAATTAACAATTAAATAATGTCACGAGGCATTTTTTGCTACAGGAAAAGAAAATCAGAAATAAAACTGATGGACAGAAACAAGAATGTATTTATTAATCAGAACATAAATTTGTTTACAAACTTAGTACATCTCAAACAAACCTGGAACAGTTCTCCCCTCTGTTTTTGACTCCTTTGTTGTCTTTCCTCTTTCTTGTTTCTTCTTATGCGGAAATTGAATCAATCTTGTTGAAAACTTCCATCTGTGTTGAACCGAGCTCAACCCTTTTGCATTGTTTTCTTTCCCCATTTATCTTTTCATTTCTTGGCAGCTAAAACATTCAAACACTTCAACTTCCCCAACCATTTCTTGTTTTTTTATTTTCTTGCATAGTTACATGGTCCAATCTTTCAAAATTGTTTTCTAATTATTAAGTTAACAAGATTTAACGGATGTGGTGACTTAAACACTTTGTTTTCCCCTACTAAATCGTCCTACCACTTGTCAAGAGATTTTTACCATACATGTGTAGCTAAAAATGTAAAATATGTAATTAAAATAGATCCCACGCATGTTGCAGCAACGTTACAGCGTGTGTTGCAGCAACTGTGTTAAAACAAATGTTCCAACACTGTGTTGTAGCAATTGTTCCAACACAATGT
>CBVK0102289746.1:0-15101 GCA_900067695.1 Picea abies | reverse complement strand
CCCCCCAAATCCATGGTATGTTTTTTTTTCTTTTTGGTCTGATGTCTTTTGTCAATGTTTTATCCTAGATACATGTACCACTGTGTTCCTATGCCTGCGACCTTTCCAAAAAGGTATCACAGGCCTCATTCTGACACTTTTAGCAAAATTTATGGCCTTTTAAAAATCGTCACTCAACAACCATTGATCATGCCCATGGGTTAATCTGGACCATTGATCCTTGAGCCTACATAAGAAAAATTCCACTTGCATAAGATATCAAAATCTAGCGTTGAGATGGCTTATACTACTATGGATAGTTTGATTAAGCACCAATGTGACATGAGACCCATGACTAAGAAAATTATTTACTTTATTTTACATTTATTTACAATTATTAACAAAATTAAACAAAACTAATTACCCCCCATTAACGAAGAATAAAAACTACCAATTTTAAAACTAATAAAATAATAACAATTATCCTACCCCGCTAGATTTAAACTCGTGTCCTCTAAAGAAAAAGCATACATTTTTAACCCTTGGACCAATTCATATTGCTTGTTTATTTATTTTACGAGAAATTATTAATACATAGAAATCAAAAAATGAAATTAATAAAAATAAATTAATAATAAAAATAAATAAAAATTAAATATTAATCAAAATAAATTAATAAAAGTAGAATAAAAATAAATAAAAATTCTGATAATAAAAAATATTAAATAAATGAAATAAACAAAATAAATTATGAAATCAAATAAAATAATAAAAAGAAAAAGAAAATAATAAACAAAACAAAACAAAAACATATAATACACACCCCCACATATGGAAATGTGCGAATGAAGGTCTCTCGTGGTGAGGGAGTGATGAACCCACTCAAGATAGGCTCATCCCAATGAGCTATCAGAGTATAATTATCAGGGTGGGTGAGCTCATGTAGCTCCATCCACTCCGACGATAGATATCATTTTGGTAGGACATGGGGAGGGGTTATATATATAATATATATATATATATATATATATATATATATATATATATTATCATTATTTATATTCCCATAAGATAATTTTCAATGCATTTTAAGAATGAAATTTGAAATATAAGTTAGAAAAAATTCTAGAAATCCTTATAATATAGGAAATCCCTATATTATAGGGAGGCCTAGAAAATAAAATATGGGGAATATGTTTAGGTGGGAAACGGGAAAACTATATACAACTTAGGTTTTCGTAAAAAAAAAATGAAAAGTGAAAATAAAAACTTAAAAACTAAATCAAAAATAGAAATTTGATTTTGTTTTTCATTTCATGATTTTTTTTATTTGGCTAAAAATATGTACATGTTAATTAGGTTAGTTTATTAAACATGTATAGTTAAATTAATAATTAAAAATACATTTAGATAAAATACAAATATTTACGCAACAAAATAAAAATAAAATTAAAATTAAAATAAGAATAAAAAACAAATAACATAAAATATATGTACACAACTAGAATAAAATATTTTAAAAAATTAATAAAATAATTACAAGTTAGGCAACTTTAGAACAATTTAGACAAGACAAGGTTCCATGCCTCCTAGGTTTGGCTGGGAGAAGCTCCAAGGTAATGTTAGTTGTCAGATCTATTGGAAGAGAGATCTTGGTCGTTTGTCAGAAGATGGAGATCAGAGGTATAGAGAGAGGGAGTAAGGTTGGAAGGAGTGTTGATGACATGGTATCGCCGAAGATGAAGGAGGACAGGTGGCATCATCATCAGAGTATGGGATTGGAGCATTCAAGTGTTGTAGAACAACATAGTTCTAACAACGACAAGGTATCAGACTTCATCGTCGAGGGAGGTGGTTAGGATGGATAAAAGAACTGAGATAAATCCCGATGATGATGAGGATAGGTGGTAGGTTCCACATCAATGCCATGTCAGATGGCACAAGTGAGAAGGGTGGCGTGTTAGTGCCACATGGCAACGGGGGTGAGAAAAAGTGAGTGAAGACTTGGAAATTTTGGGAAACCATAATCTTTCATTTGGAACTTAGATTTAAGAATGGTTACAGTCATTGGAAAGATATCAAATAGACGAATCGAACTATGATTTTTAGTTGGAGAAAATAATAGAATAAAATAGAGAGAAATCTCAATAAATAAAGATAATGTTAAAATGGGAAGAAGATCAAAGGATTTCACCACATGCATCTCTATGTTGGAGCAACCGTGAAGAAAGGATATCATGCTAACTTGTTCCTGCAGCTAAAGAAAGAGACAAAATCAGTTATGTGATTAAAAATACATTCACTAATACATGAGAAACATAATATTTCTTTGCCTTTAAGAAAACTTATGAACACGTACTAAAAGTAAAGAAAATGAGGAGGAGAGGTTTTTTGAAGGAAATCATTCATGGTCATGATTAAATAACTATCATGACAACTTCATGCACATGATCTCCAACACACAGAAATGATTAGTGACCTCATTATTCAAGTTAAGAGTTGTTCAATATATGAGATTATAAAGATTAATATGTTGGGAACCAGAGGCTAGCATGAGTATGTAGACTTTGAATAAGTAAATAAAAAAAACTATTAATAACCAACATCAAAATCATTCAAGACATGCACTAGATCATTGAACCATATAGTCACATAAGAGTCATGAAGAAATACGAAATCATAATATCAAAAGAGAAAATCAACCACTATCAAAGACAATCATCAATCAAGATCAAACCCCAAAACTCCCTCAAGGTAGGAAAAGAAATAACATTAGGCTGAAGCGGTAGAGGATTAGGCAATAGGTTTGAAATTTCAGTAGGGATCCACTTTCCTTTCGCTTGTAAAAACAAAAGTAAAGGTGGTTCGTTGTGGCCACAACAAATGACGACACACTAGAAGAACCAATTCTCTATGTCAATATAACTCTTGGGCCCATACTTCATATATGAGTTTTAAAGATAAGTTCAACAAATTGCAGACAATTTTTCAACAATCATGGGTACCACAATGATGCCAAAATTCTAAAATATATAACACAATATTTTTAGTACTTGTAATCTAACACACCCTTTTCAAAGAGCCAAATAATGAGATACGTTATTTTACTGGTAGTACACTTCAAATTTGCTTTGGTTCAACCATGGGTTTTCACTTTTAAAGAAAGAAAACATCTACCTAAGTGTGTTCCTCATCTCTCTTTTCTCGACATTGCTTTTCTACCAATGAGCGTCCATAGCCCTGATGAAGTTTCCTCGGTACCATACAAGCATATCCCCACTTCCATCATACATCCATAGCCCATACATGTTTACTTTTACTTCCCACACTATTAATAGTGCTTTCAACTTCCTTTTTATTTCAAAGATTTCTCATCCTTTTATATTTTAGATATAGATATGCATATGCACATAGGGTGTGAAGGAAGCACTGTGATACTAGAGTTTATTTTATTTGCTGAGTAGATGTTATGCAATTTATTTTAATCCACAAGTCTCCCCAAAAACCATCATATTATTTGCCATATTATTAATGTGAAGTGGATGGAACTCAAAGAAAAGAGTGGATAGACACTTTCTTATACTTATGGCCTATCATGGTACGCTCAACAGGAACTTGTGTTCCACCACAAACATCAGTCCATACCTACAACTAAGAACTTTATAAATGTTCATTTAGATAGAGCAGCCCATGCATCATATGACTTGACAAAATCTTCACTATGTGACCAAAATTGACCAACCCCTTCACCAAAATTTAAAGGGAATTCCTCAAGGTAGACTAAGAGTCAAATTCACTTAGGGAAATACCAAAAATCAAATCAAAATATGGCAGGAATCTGTATAAATAGAAATCCAAACTAAAATCAGAAGTGAATTCATGAAAATAAAACTAAACTAAAAGGAAATTTGAATCTAGAATGTTAGTCATCAAAAGGATGAAAATTGGTTGAAAAAGATAAGAAGAGAAAACAACAGGGAGTAATAAATATGGCAGTAGAAACAAAAGAAGTGTTTTCAGTGGACAATTGACAGTAATCCAAGGGAAATCAACAATCAAGAAAAGTTAGCCAATTAATATCAAGCCTAATGAAAATATCCCTAGAGTTTCTGATCTGAAATGAAAACAAACCAGAGTATGAGAATTGATTATCTAATGGAAAAGATTTGTAACACAATTCTCAAATCCAATTGTCATATATGATTTTCTTTTCATTTAGTGCAACAAAACAATTTTGGAAATCTAGCAAAATGGGTTAGTGTAGATGCTTAGTCAAAACAAATTTTCAAAACCAATTACATGAAACATCCACAAGCCCATAAGCTCTCAAGATTATATGACATGAACAATTCCTTTGAAATTTGAAAATAATTAATCTCCAACAAAAAATACGTTTCATATTTCTCACCAAAGTGCCATGTTCTCTTTGCTACAAAATATAATAATTACTCACATAGATCCAGTAATTCAATTTGATAGGGGAAAGAGGAAAAATTGACATTTATGGAGGCTATTAAAATAATCTTTAAAATGACTCCAAACCTATAGAAGATCATAAATCAAAATGGGAATATATAAATGAGACAAAAGACATTTATAATTAGCTATTAATTTGGTGACAATCTTGATTTATTAATCCAAAAATGTCGCAAAGGAATCTGAGCATCCACGTTTAGATTAACACTTCCCTATGTTGCCTTCATTTCAACAGAAAATATTTTGAGCTACTGGTCGCACAAGCCATTTACCAACCTGCATTACAAAAGAGAATGGTGTGAGTAGATCTTAGACAATTAGGGAAGAAATCCTCCTCTTAAATGATTGACTTATTAAAACGAAATTTAAAACTAAAAAGAAAAGTAAAGACTGAAAATTAAAACTAATCCTAAAAAAGCATGCTAATCTAATGTAAAATTAAACTAAATGGGGTGTCATAAAACTCTGTGTAAAGGCCCGTACAGTCATCAATCATTTGTATTATGTTCATTTAGTTAATTGTCTCAGCCTTCTCCTTGAGAGATAAGAACTAGGTGTTTTCCCACATTATTCCCTTCAACAAGAGACTAAGTTCCATTGATTATTGTGAGATGTGAATCCATGGACACAATGTCATGTTCCTAAAATCAAAATTAAGCAAACAAGACCATAAGACTTCAATCCCATCCATCTTTTGAAGGTACCAATCCACCAAAAAACATTAGTTATAAAAATCTGATTGAAAACTTATTACCATGGATACAATGAAAACAAATGTTGAAAACTCGAAATTAGAATCTTAGAAGTTGCCTTGACATATTCCATTAAGATATTTACAACTCCCAAGAATTTGAATGATTTCAACATTGATATAAGAATGTAATACTCAACCATGACAAAAAATCAGATTACCCAAGAATGTAACCATAATGGGTGGCTTGAAATAAGCAAACCCAAAGACTAAAAAGATATTGTTGAAGAACACATCAGGTCTGAAAATACATTGAACTAGTAGTGCTAAGATCGAGGCTTTGGTCAATCATTGGATTGAGGAATAAAAATATGGGTTCTCAAACAATTTTATGAAAAATATATCAGCAAAAGATTTGAATTACCATGTCGTCCAGAATGTAAAAAATGTGTTCCGAGGCAGCCTGAAAGAATATCTCTTGTTGTTGTATAAGAGAGGAAGGTTGGGTGAATAAATCTATAATGTAAAAGGTAGCCTCATACTTAAAATACCCATTGAATAGAGCATAGGGCAATGATAACCAACACCTAGAAATTAAAACTAAAAGTGGCGAAATATAATAACTCAAATGAAATAAAAAAAATCAGGTAAGCTCACTATGCTAAAAAGTATAGCAGAAAATTAATGTTGGCTTAAAGTAATCGAAGAAAAGAGTGAATGTGAAAGACATGATTTGTATAAATCCAAACCAGAGGAAAAATAATCATCTAAGGAGATTTTAAGGATTTGGAGTGGCTTGAATTTCATATGGGAAGAATTTTAATACTCATCATTTAAATTCAATGTGTATGGTACACCAAGATTAACACTCATAAAAAATTCCATCATGAAAAAGCTTCCAATTAGAATCATACTCCTATGAGGGTTGAGTACATTTGAGTGCTCAGTTTCATCCCAAGAGGAACTAAAAAATATCTTTATTTTAAAATATTCCACTTGTAAGATGAAAACATGTTTGGACAAGATTTGACATGATGATCATGCATGAAACCAGTGATATGAAAATTATCCAACACGTAAAAAAATTCCGAGGATGAGATACAATAAATTTTTCCCATATCAAAATTAAATTGAACAATCCAATCAAGGGAAAATTATTGTGCAATCCTTTTATTTCTCTCTACCTTTGCTAAGAATTTATTTATTGATCAACCAATAGTAATGGAAAGAAAATGCAAACATAAAACAATTAAACTATAAAGAAAATCTAAACTATGTGCAATGAAAAGACACTTAGCCTATTCTATCATATTCCTATTCTACGCTACAATGGTTGAAAAATGAACTAAGTAAAGTCATAATGTCAATGTGGACATCTAAGTAATCCCAAGCTTACAAACATATGTTCAAGAGAAGAGATCAATAACAACACTTGGAATAAAAACAAATTAAAAGTAGGAAGAATTAAAACATCAAAAACTCTATTCACCATACTAAAAATGGCATAATGACAATTCATGGGGAATTGATCCGAGTAAGATATCTCCAACCATGCTTCAATTCTATCAATAGATATTGCATTACTATCATAGAATTGATGGAGGGAGTTCATTGGAAAGTAGCATACCAAATGAGAATCATGCATAGAATTTGTGTGAAGTGTGCTTGGTGAGAGAATCTGTATGCTTATAAAGTTGTTCATCCTTGAAGACAAGCCCAAAGAATGAGGACTTGACATAACCATCAGTGTGGACTGGAGTGCCTCATTGTTTTGATAATCTTTCTTGGACTCATACTTCAAGCAATCATCGACTTGAGATACAATAGTGAGATCAAATGATATGCATGGGCTAGGACCAACCATGGTATGAGAGATATCTTCATAACAATGGTGAGATCCACTAGTATCAACAATATTAACTATAGGGATACTTGAACAAGAAGCTTTACTGTTGATAAAAAATGAATATGAGAAAGAAGAAGACACAATCTAATATACATCTACTATATCATTCCCTTTATCCCATGAAAAAGGATGATAAGGCATAACATTAACATGTTCATGGGAAGAGGCCTTATCCTCTCTATCTTTTGTATGTACATTTCCCCCATAAAGTATTTCAAAATGGGTCAAACCCATTGAGTTCATTTGAATTAGATGGTAGGTAGTTTTCTACAAAGTTAAACCATTAAAGAGATCAGGATACAAATAATAATAAGTGAAATAATTAAGAGAATTAAAAGCTTCTCTAGAACAATATTTTTTTTTAGAAAGTGACTCCCTAAATGGTAGTTCCTCTTTAAAAGTATCGTTGGATTATTGTGAATCGGTGGGTTGCATACTAGGAATGGTTTCACAACCAACACATTCTTCCTCGGGATGATTTTACTCATCCAAGAAAAAGGTAGATTGTTGAGATACAAGAGGTATATCCTGCATGTTTATTTATTCTTCTAAAGTGAAAAAATCATCGTGGCTATCTTGCTCCTGCACCATTTGAGAATATGAAATATCTTCCAAAGTATACTCATAGTTAGAAGAGGGGAGAAAATGACAATAATTCTCAGAACAATAAATATCGATAAATGTTTTATCAACAATAGGAAAACATTCTTTCTCTATGTCACTTGAACTAGATGAATTTGAAACATTAGGACAATCCAAATCGATATAAATTAATTCCACTTTATCCATGTGTGAGGAAGAATTCATTTCATGAGTGTCTAAATTTTCTTCATTAATAAAGTGATCAACATTTAAAGTTGGCTTCTTAGCTTTCTCTTCCATTTATTATGATGAAAAAGAAGAGAGAGAGGATAATGAGAGCCTGACATAACGATTGGTGTGACCCAAAGTATCCCATTATCAATAGGGAAATTCTCCTCTTGGGCAGCTACAGAAAAATATGAACTTGAATTTACAACATAAGAGGTCTCTTTGTTGTCGCAAAGAAAGAAAGGAGGAATGGAGAGATGAGAGGATACATATATTTCTTTCGGAAAATAATTCTTTATATGATATATATCCCCCATAGTAAAGAAAGATCCAGACATACGAAGTCCATCTAAACCATTAACATTTTCATTTAAATCCAAATCATCATGTAAAGTGACATTAAAACATGATTTAGATTCTTTGTCCACTAGTTGGTCTATTTCATTAGCAAGAGAAACTAAAAATGAAATCAAATCATTGTTAGAGGGCCTATCATCCTTAAGGAAACTTATAACAAAGATGATAAAATATGATAATAAAATCTGCAAGAGATTCAATTTCGTTCTTCTTAATCTCTAAAATTTCTGCACACAAATTATCATAATCCTAGTTCTCAAAAGCATGGAAAAATTCACGCATAAATTGTTCCCATGTGTGAAAAGAGGTGATCGACAAAGTGTCACACCAACTCTTGACTCGACCTGGAAAATTAAGAGTGAACAACTTGTAAATTGTATTTCTATCAATAATATTGTGAGAACAACAAAATTTCCAAAAATAGAAAGCATGTTCAGATGCATATGTTTCACTCTCGCCATCAAATTTAAGCTGTGACAAGAAATAAAAAATCTTTCTAGGAGGTTTGGGAGGTACAGTACCCGAAAAACACCTCCATAAAGGGATATGGGATGGAGCCTTTAGTATATTAAAATAACAATTAATACACATGACTCCACAGGCTTAGATTTTCATCTACCCCTCCGTCTAGTGTCTTTCTATTGACAGGTCTGAATGGCCAGTCAAGCAGATGAGGGAAAATGCCCGATGGGAGGTCCCAATCAGACCTACTCTAGTTTGGTGTAGTGTTTCCCGCAAGTTTATGGGCCTCGCTGACACTCATAATTAAAATAAATAAAATGGCAAAGATAACGAACTTCCCCCCAAAGAGTTCTAATTAATCCTAAGGCTAATAAAACTAAAAACAAACTAATCTAATCCTAACTAATTCTAACCTATCCTGAGAGAAAAACTAATAGATGAGCGCAAATTAAAATGATACTTTGATAGAAGAAATAGTTCATGGCATCCAACACCATGCTATAACAATAATACTATAGAAATTATTCCAAATAGTTGTAAAGGAAATCTGCAACATCATCCTTGCACTCAAAATAAATCACAACAACATAAGAATCCTAAATACTAAGCACAAAAATAGTTCACATAATCAATACCTAGAAAAATTAAACCACAAATACAAGTAAAAAATAGTCCCACAAGCATTTGCAAACAATTATGACTTCAAAATGCCTCCCTCTCTTTATTACTCAGAAGTAAAAGTACAATCTTTTGTTACAAAGCGAAAAAGTCTTATCTCGATGCTATGAGTTCTCTTTTATAAGACAAGAGAGAGACTCTTCCAATTCTCATGACTGTTCATTTCCTTTTATTTCCGTTTCTTTTCTCACATTTTGAAAATGAACATGTGAGAGTTACAAAGAGAAACTGAATGGACTCATGAGCCATTATTTTAGTCCTCAGACAGTTTACAAATGATATTTGACTAAAAAACAATCATTGACTTGGTCCATTTGCGTTATCTTTTGTTCCTCGAATGTTTCTAGGAATTTATGGCTTCTACCTACCGATTAATATTTATGTGTATTTTCCTCCTCTATATCTTCTTTCCATTGAGATATCGCTAGCTCAATTATGTTGCTTGTAGCTTGAGATATGACTTCTTGAAGTCTGCATAGTTGATTCTTCAATCAAATTTGAGTTCTATTTGTGTTTTAAGTTTTTGGACATTTTCTTCTCTCAATTTACTAGAAATTTGTATCCCATATTGTTCTTCTCTCCTTCATCTTTCCTTCGAGCCCTCTTGGGCTTAATTTTATCCCTCGTAGCTCCATATATGGTTGTTTGAAGTTGGTATGGGAAATTCCCCCCCAAAATCCATGGTCTGTTGTTTTTCACTTTTTCTAATTTTGTATATCAGTTTCTTAGCCTGGATACCTATACCATTGTGTTCCTATCTCTGATACCTTTCCAACAAGGTATCACGGGCCTCATTTTGACACATATAGGAAAAATTATGGCCTTTAAAAATTGTCACTCAATAGCCATTGATTAGGCCCATGGATTAATCTGGACCATTGATCCTTGAGCCTACAAAAGAAAAAATCCACTTGCATAAGAGATCAACATTTAGCGATGAGATGGTTTATACCCCTATGGATAGTTTGAATCGACACCCACACGACATGGGACCCGCGGCTTGCGGCTTGCAACATAATTTTCTCTAATTTTCCCTTTTTATTTATTTTTTGCATTTTAAACAATAGGAGAATAATTAAAAATAAAACAAAATAAAAAAATAAAATTAAAATAAAAACTAAGAAAATTATTTACATTATTTTACATTTATTTACAATTATTAACAAAATTAGAAAATTATTTACATTATTTTACATTTATTTACAATTATTAACAAAATTAACAAAAAATAATTACACCCAATTAACAAAGAATAAAAACTACCAAGGTTAAAAGCAATAAAATAATAACAATTATTCTACCCTCGCTAGATTTGAACTCATGACCTCTAATGAAGAAACATATGTTTTTAACCATTAGACCAATTTGTGTTACTTGTTTATTTATTTTACGAGAAACTATTAATACATAAAAATAAAAAAATTAAATTAATAATAAAAATAAATATTAAATTAAATTAATTAATAAAAATAATTAAAAATATTAAATAAATAAAATAAACAAAATAAATAAAAAATAAATTATGTAATCAGATAAAATAATAAAAAACAAAAATTAAAAAAACATATAATACACACACCCCCACATATGGAAGTTTGTTGAGGGATTGGGTTCAGAGTTTGGAGAGAGGGAGCGATGAGCTCACTCCAATAAGCTCACCTCCATGGGCTATCAGAGTGGGTTAGCTCATGTAGTTCCATCCACTCCTCTGATGCTATCATTCCGATAGACATGGGGAATGGTTATATATATATATATATATATATATATATTCAATTTAAATTATGATTATAAAACCTAAAACATTAGAATAAGCTCCTTTTTTGCACTTATTATTATTATTATTATTTTATCATTATTTAAAATTCCCATAAGATAATTTTCAATGCATGTTGGGAATGGGAATTTGAAATATAGGACCTTGGGAATATGTTTAGGTGGAAAAGGGGAAAACTATATACAACTTAGGTTTTTGTAAAAAAAAAAAAAGGTAAAAATATGTACATGTTAATTAGGTTAGTTTATCAAACACGTATAGTTAAAAAAATACAATAAAAATACATTTAGATAAAACACAAATATTTACAGAATAACACAACAAAATAAAATAAAAATAAAAATAAATAAAACTAAGAATACAAATCAAATAACTTAAAATATATGTACCTAATTAGAATAAAGTATTTACAAAAATTAATAAAATAAAATAAAATAATTACATATTACACAACTTTAGAGAAATTTAAACAAGACGAGGTTCCATGCCTCCTAGGTTTGGTTGGGAGAAGCTCCAAGGTAATGTTATTCGTCAGATCTATCGAAAGAGAGATCTCGTTCGTTCATCATTGTGGGGTCATCGTCGAAAGATGGCGATTAGAGGTTTGGAGAGAGAAAGTAAGGTTGGAAGCAATGTCGATGATGTGGGATCACCAAAAATAAAGGAGGACAGGTGGCATCGTCGTCGGAGTATGGGATCAGAGCGTCCAAGTGTTGCAGAACAACAAAGTTATAATGACGATAAGGTATAGGACGTCGTCATCAGGGGAAGTGGTGTAGGATGGATAGAAGAACTGGGATAAATCTTGATGATAATGAGGATAGGTGGTAGGTGCCACATTAGTGCCACGTTGGGTGGCATAAGTGAGAGGGGGTTAGTGTGTGTGCCATGTGGCAATGGGGTGAGAAAAAGTGAGTGAATACTTGGAAAGTTCGAGAATCCGTAACTTTTGATCCGAAACTCGAATTTAAGTATGGTTATAGTCGTTGGAAAGATATCGAATAGTATAATCCAAATATGAGGTTTAGTTAGATAAAATAATAGAATGAAAGAGAGATAATTCTCAATAAATAAAGGGAAGGCTAAAAGGGGAAGAATATCAAAGGATTCCCCCACATGCATCTCAAGGTTGGAGCAACCGTGAAGAAAGTATATCATGCTGACCTATTCCTGCAACCCCAGAAAGAGATGAAATGAGCTATGCAATTAAAAGGACATTTACTAGTACATGAGAAACATAATATTTCGTTTCCTTTAAGAAAAATTATAAACAAGTACTACAAGTGAAGAAAATGAGGAGAGGTTTTTTGAAGGAAATCATCCATGATCAGGATTAAATAACTATCATGACAACTTCATGCACCTAATCTTGAGCACATAGAAAGTTTTAGTGACCTCATGATTCAAGTTAAGAGTTGTCCAATAAATGAGAGTATAAAGATGAAAATGTTAGACAGTACATGCTAGCATGAGTATGTATACTTTAAATAAGTAACTCAGAAAAAAAGACTAATAACCAACATCAAACTCATTCAAAACATGTGCTAGATCATCGAACCATACAGTCACATAAGAGTCATGAAGACATCTGAAGTCATAATATCAAAAGAGAAAATCAACCACTATCAAAGACAAACATCAGTCAAGATCAAACCCCCAAACTCCCTCGAGGTAGGCAAATAAATAGCATTGGGCTGAAGCGGTAGAGGATTAGGTAGCAAGATTGAAATTTTAGTAAGGGGCCCCTTTCCTTTTGCTTGTAAAAGAAAAATTAAAGGTAGTTTTTTGCGGCCACAACACTGATCTAGTGATGATGCAAATAAAAGGAACCTTGATGCACATCTCTACATATGTGTAGAGGTTAGGCTAGTGGAAACATTTTGGCATAACTACTAGATTTTTACAAACATTGAAATGTCATGTTGACTTAGTGCACTCCCTCAATAATCTTTTCTCTCTATGTTCATGTTGGAACATATCTTTCCAAGGATATACTACATATTGTTTCCTAAGTAGACAGCTACTTTTGGATTCCCTACGAGATCTTGATGAATTTCAACAAATGTTGAGTTGAGCTTTTTTGTTATTCTTCCAACCATGTGTCAAATGTCCATAGGTGTCTAGAATGGTTAGCAATGCTCTCCATGGGGGTCAAGTCAAGAAAATTATTTTTCAATTTGTTGAATTGAAATTACACTTAATAAATAGGGGAACTTGTTGTAGACAAGTCATCTACTTGGATTAATGCCTATTTTGTAATTTTCCCTATGTTTTCATAAAATGCATAGTTATGGTTAAAATGTATAATGACTTCCTTTCCCAAGATGCAGTGTTGTCATTTTTTGACATATACAATCGCACATATCTCATAGTCATACTTTGAGTAGTTGTGGAGGGTGTTGTTTAAGATTTCTAAATGATATGCAACTATAATATCATGTTGAACAAGAATTCCTCCCATGACATAGTCAAAGGCATAGACCACAAGAACAAGGTTGGCATAGTGCATAACCGATGCTTTAATTTCATGAATGTTTTTTATTATGCTTGATACCATTTGGAAAGTGATTTCTTTTCATTGTTGCATATATAGTGTTTTGTTTCATGACTAAGTTTGTATTCCACCTCCTCCTTGTTCAAATAGGCGAGTACCATTATTTTGCACGATGAGAGAAACCAACAAAGAAATCCATGCCTAAAATAACAAAATTCAAACCCATATATTTATATGTATTCAGTAACAACCCTAACAATGTCTCAAGGACGTGCAAAGTGAAGAAACGTCTCTTTCACACAAATGTTCCACTTCTTGAAGTGGTAGGTAGGGGGGCAGTGGCAAGACCACATTGAAAGTATCAATCTATAATGGCCCAGAAGTTCAAGGTTGTTTTAAAAAGAGGATAGTTTTTTAAATAGTTTCAAAGTCCCCAAATATCCTTGACCTTCTAGGATGCATGTGGGTCAAGATTGTTGGCAGGGAAAAACCTAATTTTTGTAACATCGAAGATGCACATATGTAATTGCAAGGAAAACTTTGTGAAATGGAACAACAGAACCATCTATCATACCCCTTTGTTGTTAAAAAGAGGAATATTTATAACCCAGAAGACGAAATATCACAGGCTCTGATTGATCAAGTCATAAATAATAGTTATGAAAACATAGAGGTCATCCACCTTGATGCACACAGAGGAGACATTGATCATGGTATTTATAAGTACCCGAGAGCTAAAGAAATGAAACTTGGACAAATTTTTGAGGTTGAGATGGCAAATTTTGACCACCATGTCTGGCTAGAAAATAAGTATAACAAAGAACTAGAGTAGGGTTAGATCATATATAATTTGTTTTAATGGACCGCAAATTCTAAATGATGAAAGAATAAAATTACAGTGAGAACAGGGTAATCATAAATATTATATGGTGTTTTTTGATGACAAGTTGATATGCAAAGGTGATCCAATCACTTATACAAAACCACACTCCAAATTATTGTGCCAAGGAAGTCACATTGCTCATCAGAAAACCTATGACGATTGGATTGTGAAGAATCCTCCAATGTGTCAACAAATAGGGAAAACCCCTTGTCTTAATGCTCATATACATTTGATTTATTATGATATGGGAATTTTTTCCTCTCATGCAGTTGTGGAGTATTGGTTTTATTTTGTAATAAAGGAGTGGTATATTCGAATGTCTGGGTATTCTAGCACGATTAAATACAAACAAAGAGAAACTAATTCATACCAATTTTGGAAACATTGTTTCTCCTATGATCAAATCCCCATTGTCTATGTCTCTTCTATAGGTCACCATATTCACAAATCACACGGGCCAGTTGTCTCTTGTTGTCGGGAATGAAAGGGTTGGTTTTGATCTCTTGTTATCGGGATCGATGAGCTTGAACTGCAAGGGTCAGGCTCTCCATGCAGAGGGTTTGTGTTATTGGTCTACTGTCAGGATCG
>CBVK0102289686.1:0-10059 GCA_900067695.1 Picea abies | reverse complement strand
ATGCTCTTCCATACTCTTAGAATATATTAGGATATCATCAATGAAAACCAGCACAAATCTGTCCAAGAAGTTACTGAGTACATTATTCATTAAGCACATAAAAGTGGTTGGTGCATTGGTAAACCCAAATGGCACCACCACAAATTCATAGTGCCATATCTTGTCCTAAAGATTGTTTTGTGGATGTCTTCATTCTTAATTCAGACTTGATGGTATCTAGACCTCAATTCAATCTTGGATAAAATTGTATTATCTCTTAATTGGTCAAACACGTCATCGATCCTTAGCAAGGGATACTTGTTCTTAATGGTCATCTTATTGAGTTGTAAATTTCCAGTCTTATAAAGAGATTTAATAAAAGTTTATATTCCAAGGAGATTTATCCATCCTGGAAATTAAAACATAATTATAATCTCTCCCTTCTCGTGGTTTAATGAGTAGAATTTTATTTCCTTATTAATGTGCTTTATTACTCTTACTAAATTGAAGGAAATGGTCCTAATACAAATATTTACCTCCATAGTAAATTCGGTGTTTCTACTAGGATTTAATGCCCACCAAAATTTAAGGAGAGTCTTTCCAAATTTATGAGATTTAACACAATTTAAGCATAGATGTTCATTTATGCCCCAAAATAGAATTTTGAGAACTTTTGTATTTTAATTCATTTAGACGAATTTCATGTTTATGTCCTAATTATTTTTCCTCAATAATTATTTATAAGGACTTTTAATGTTTTCCCATAATTGGGATTATTTCTTAAAGTCCACATAAATTTAATATCATATAACTTTCCTGGCATAGGATTTGAGAATATACTAAAATAGAGCAATATTACGCAGAAAAATCACTATCTCTTCTTTCAGAGGTGTTATAGATATTTTTAACTGTTCAATCATCAATTCTCAATCATGCATTAAATTGGACAACACAGTCAACCACAACATCCACTCCCAGAAATATTATTTTAGCACACATATAGTCAAGAGACAAGAAATTAAATCAATAGAGCTTCAGCTAAGACATTCTCTTTATTTTACTTAAATTTATCAAGTCATTTTTATCAGAAATTAAACTTACACAGTTCTAGAACATAGTATAAAATTTTCTCTGATCTAAACACTACAAAGATCTAATCAAGTATACTTATCTAGAAACCAGATAGTGATGCAATTGTTGAAAGGGGTGCCATTTTCCACCAAACAATAGGCACAACAAATCCTGGATAGATTTACCACTGGCCATCCCTTAGCTAGATCATGATGCTTCGAGAGAGACTCTTCCTTCTGTTCAACAACAGCCAGGGATGGAGGCTGCTCTCCTCCTCCCATAGGAACTTGGAAGATTGGTTTTATCTCCACCAAGAAAGGGGGTTTGCAATGAGTGCTTCCTCAGTCACTCATCTTCTCTGCAACCTCATTTATCGGATTGGATTGAAAACGTTGCCCAACAAATTCATGTACCCATAAACAATTCATTTTTTTAGTTCTCTTCAGAACTAGAGAGTTGTACATACTCTCCCTCTTCAAAAAATGGTCACCAGACTCATCTTCTTGCCTCTTCCCTTCTGCCCACGAATTTTCTCTCTTTTCTTACCTTCCTCAACAAGATTTCTTGGGTCCAATTCCTAATTTCGTGGGTCAGGTCAGGAAGTTTTCAGATCAGTACTCTACCCATATCCTCATTGACTCTTGAGGAGGACTTCCCAACTACCAGCCTGACTGGTAAATTATTTTTCTGGTTCAGAGGATTGTTCTGGGTCTAAATAATTTAAATCCAATAAAGTATTGGTCTGGTAGGGGTCATCTCAACCATTGTTGGTTCCCCTCACCAGCAATGAGTGCTTCCTCAGTCACTCATCTTCTCTGCAACCTCGTTTATCAATTTGGACTAAAAACGTTGCCCAACAAATTCTTGTACCCAGAAAAATTTTGTTTTTCAATTCTCTTCCGAACCAGAGAGCTGCGCATGCTCTTCCTCTTCATAAAATGGTCACCAGACTCATTCCCATTGCATCATCTCCCTCTGTCCACAAATTTATCTTATTTTTTTGCCTTCCTCGGCAAGATTTCATGGTCAGGTCAGGAAGTTTTTCAGATGGGTACTCTGTCCATCTCCTCATTGACTATTGAAGAGGACTTCCCAGCCACCATCCTGACTGGTAATTTATTTTTCTAGGTCAGAGGACTATTCTGGGTATGAATAGTTTAAATCTAGTAGAGTACTGGTCTGGTGGGGGTCATCTCAACCATTTCCAGTTCCCCTCACCATCTCTCTCATGCATCATGATCTACCTTGGCAAACCCNCTCATGCATCATGATCTACCTTGGCAAACCCTTTCAACAATTATGCAACACTTTCCATTTTTATTTAATAACATAAATATATACATTACATTTTTTAACAAAAATGTTCATCAATTCCAACATCCACACATATTTAGTCTGTCCATAGTCTTTTAGCAGGTTATAATTATATTTACAAGTTGGGGGAAACAAGGGTATTACACATTGACTACCTCAATTACAATCTCAGAATTTTTTAAAAGGAAGAAGAGGATGGAAACCATGAATGGGTGATCAAAACCCTTTTGAACTTGTTGGATGCATAAAATTCTCACAAACCCACTTTCAACCTTAGGTGAAGATTTTGCAATATAATTTTGAAGGTAAAATGGATGTGCACACCTAGTTTAACAAGATCAAGTTAGCTTTCAAGGGGCAACACATTTACAAGTAGGAGGATAAATTAAATGTGGCCCCACATTATTTGGATGGGGTAACCTATATATGGGGTGATAGATGGATGTCTAAAAAACCTAGAGGGGACTTTGGCGAGTTCACAAATGCATTAATTGAGAACGTAGATCATAGCACGAATCAGCCCTATGGTATTCAATATGTTTACATGTTATAGAAAGAAATGACAGTCAAAGATTATATTGAGAAGCTCTATGTCTTGGAGTCAATGCCTAAAATCTCTCTAAATCTAGTGCTAAATATCCACATCTAAAAATCAAGATCAGAAATCTGCAACAAGGCAAGTATGTTTAAATTTGATTCTCAATGCAAAGCCATTACTATAGCTAGAAGAGTAGAGAGTTGTGTTGAAGCTATAAAATAAAAGTCATTATTATAGCTAGAAGAGTAGAGCATTCTGTTGAAGCTATAAAATAAAAGGTACTTGGTTTTAGTAAAAAGTCTCATGCATGTAATAAGAGGGCGAAGGAGGAGAAAAAATCTAAAACCTCATGACTCAAAAATGAAAAATCCAAAAATCCTTGCTATGGATCTCTCCAAACATCCCATTTTTTACAATATGTTTTCTATTATCATTATGTGGCAAGCTTGCACTTTCCCAATCTGGAAGTAATACAATGCAACCTTATGCATATGATAAGAGTACGCAGTAAGAGAAAAATTCTAAAACACCATAACTCAAGAATCCTTGCCATTGGTCTCTCCAAATGTCCCATTTTTTACCATATATTTTCTATTATCATTATATCGCAAGCTTGCACTTCCCCAATCTGAAAGTAATACAATGCATTCTAGTGAGGTTATAACACTCTAGAAAGATGTTATGAACCTACATAGAAAATTGAAATCTAATATGAATACTATTGTTATACATCCAACAAGTTTCAACCAATGTTATGAGTCTACTTTGTAAGGGACACCACTATTATGATCCCAAAACTGTTATTGTGAACATAAATAAATAATCATACCTGTAACAAAAAAATCTAAAATGAATATGCTATCGGTTGGGGCTTTGATACAATTGATGTGAACCAACCAAAAATTCTGCTACTGTCGTTCCAATATGAAAATCTCAGAACTAAAACTGAAATCTGGAAACTAAAGAAAACCCAAAATGAGAAACTCACATGGAAGTAACTGGGACAAAACCTTCAAAAATTTACAGTACCTGACATCAAAGAGATGAAGAAATAATAACAATAACGAAAAACCACATATTTCAGCCAAAACTGGATATGGATTTTGAAGATATTCTGCAAATTTTAGCTGGAAAGAGTTTGAAGTTAAACATCATGCAACCCAAAAAATAATATATATGTGGTCAAATCCAAAGAAGTGCGTACATTGTTCTTGACCTAAATAATCTCTTCAGACTACGTGCAATAGTACACTTCGAAAAAATCTCTACACTAATGCCGAAGACGGTTGATCCCACTTTTCTTTTAGAAAATAGGAGTTACACTCCTCAACGAGTGACACTTAAAGTGGGACATATTAAATACAGAATATAGGTAGAGTTGCAAAACAATATTAAATACAGAATATAGGTAGAGTTGCAAAACAACTCAATTCAAGAGTAACATAAATGTGAGTATGCATAATAACAATTATTAATGTGAGTATGTATAATGGAAATCATGAATGTGTGTAATAGTAAATTTTTTATGAAAAAAATAATGATTCTTTGATAAAATTCAGCACTAAATTCGGTAGAGTACAAAATTTAAAAAATTAAAAATTATGAGGTGCAGAGTGACAAGTAGACGACCGTTTGGACTCTGGAGGTGCAGCTGCATAGCGTTGAGCTCCAGTCGAGTCGCGGATTCAACTCTCTCGAGACTGTTCCGGCGCGGGCGACAGAGGAAGCTGAACAGTGGAGACTGTTTGAACTTCGAGCGTTGGCGGCGGAGGAAGCTGGCTGTTGGTGGCTGGAAGCTTTGGGCGGAGGATTGAGGTGACACCCCATATGTCTAATTCAAAAATTTGTATTTTTGGGTGACACCCCATATGTCTAATGTAAATTTGGTGACACCCCATATGTCTAATGATTTACATTAGACCACCCACGAGAAATAGATAGATTCAAAGGCTCCACAATATGTGGTCTTTTTGTGTTGCCTACAAGTTTCATGTTTTTCTTTGGTTAGTTATCTATTAGGCAGTCTTTGCAAAATCTTGCTTGGCCAAGATTGGATTTACAGATGACCAATGCCTTGTTTTTGAGATGAAAAAATAGCCAAAAGTTGTGGGTAGTAGGTTTAGCAACATTCTTCATATATCTTTCAAGGTAACATGCATTAGAAAGTTGTACTAGGGATTCCAAGTATTTGGTCCTATTGTTTTCATGGGGCTTTGACATTGTTGTTGAGTATCTTCTTTGCAATTCATTATGGAAAATGAGATGCAAGTGCATTTTTGAAAACTCTGATAGCTTTGTTTCCTCCTTCCCTAAGACTTGGTGGGAATAGGTATGCTCCTAGTTACTAGTTACTAGCTAAAGGTTCTTTTATTGATTAAGATGCCAAAAATGCTAGTGTACTTGCACATTTGGATCTTATCTTATCTCTTGTGGTGACGAGAATGACTCAATTTCTCATAGAGTTCTTGTACATACTCCTCTATGAGTAGTTGTCTCTCTCTATGTATTTTATTTCTTAACATAAGAAGTATTTTCTAAAAAAAAGATCCCTTTCATTAAGAAGTCACCGGTGGGGGGTATCTATTCGACCAAAGTTTCCTAGGGATTGCACCTAGCCCCAAGTGCTTGAAAGGAATCACTTGCATGGGTAGACAACCCAAGTAGGGAGAAATGTGGCTTTGGTGGGGAGTATGAAACACCCTTGTTTTACCATCTAGCCAAGCTCTCTTTGACAATGTCCAATAACCTAGTCCCTCAACATCAAATCTCTATTGAAAATTCTCTTGACCCTAGTTTAAGGGGCATGTATGTGGCCTTTAGAAACCTTTTATGGATGAGTATCTATGCCAATTCGACTCTAAATCCAAAATTAAGGTTATCAATACTAAAAGGTTTTTCATTATGTCATATTTGGTCTTCACACTAAATTTTTGTAATACATTTGAGAAATTGGTCCTAAAAGATGATATTGATTACGAAATGGTCATAGTGCAATGTTGATATCTAATATTATTAAAGCATAAGGCCCATTTCACTTTTACAAAGTCCAAGATTCATTTATGGGAAGATTCAAGCAATGTTAATAGGGAGGAAGATAGAGAGGTTAACCCTTAAAGCCAAAATTTCCTTGTAGGAAGGGACGAGTATTTTACTCTCCTTAAACAACTAGATAATGGCTCTAGGCCACACAACCAATCCCTTGCACCATTAGATATAGTGGAACCCTTGGTCTTCCTTGTTGCAATAACTGGGTTTGGTTGTCTTGATATCTTCAAGTTTGATGCCTTCATTAAAAGGAAAAGGCTCCTTACTATGCTTGATCTTAGCATCACACTAACATTGAACTCAATAAGAAACAATTTAAGCGATTGGGATTACACCATAATATTTATGATTGCTTCTCCACCAATATCCTAGGCCGCAAACACATTTAGTGTGAAGGTGTGATCTACAAGGAGGAATTTACATTGGAAGAATATACCCTCAAGGGTAAATTTTGTGTCATAAACATTGGAGGAGTAAATGTGTTGGGTTTTAAATGACTTTATTCATTAGGGATCTACTCTACTAATCATTGGGAGAAATTCCCATCCTTTCACTGAGATGGTTGAGAACACACTATCAAAGGCTTGTTCCCTAAAAGCATCTAGGTTATTGATTCCGAGTATGTTCAAACTTTTGAAGAAGGGCCACTTTGGCTTCATGTCTTGCTTGTACTATATGGAGGAATATCTTTCTCAACAAATTCATATTCCAGGCCTCTTTATTTTGCTTAAGAAATATAAGGTGGTATTTTAGATAATGTCTATGGAAATTCCACTTAACAGAGGTATGAAACATGTTATTGAGATTGACCCCTCTAAATGCCCCACCATAGTTCGTCTCTATTGATATGGAAACTTTTAGAAGTTTGAGATTGAAAGGCGTGTGGAGGAACTCATGGAAGCTAGAATCGTCACTCCTTGTAAGTGTCATTTTTTTTTCTTATGTTGTCTTGAAGAGGAAAAAATATGGTTCTTGCCGCCTTTGTATTGAGTACATAGCACTTAACAAAATCATTATAAAAAAATCAGTGTCTCTTGCTCACATTGATCATTTGAGTGATGAAGTACATTGCATTGGGTTATTTTCTAAGTCTGGCCTTTTTGCTAGCTATTATCAAATATTTGTATGACTCTAAGGCCATTAGAGAAGGTCACATTTAGGACTTATCAAAGCCATTGCAAACTTTGAGTTATGTCATTCATCCTATGTAATGTTAATGAGTCTATGTGTGAATTTTCTTAGACTTATTTGTGATATCTTGGCCATTTTATCTTTGTAGAGGGTGTTTGCACTAAATCCTACAAATATTCAAGTCATTCAACGGTGCCTAGTGCCTACAACCCTTAAGAATATTCAAGGAGTTTTGAGCTTTGTGGGTTCCTAACACAAAATTATATGAACCTTCTCCACTATTTCTCTCACTCATCCACTAACCGTGACTTAACAAAGAAGGATCACTTATTACTTGAAGCACACCAAGATTTTGATAGTTTGAGGGACTTCATAGTGTTTGAAACCAAGATTGAGGAAAAAATGGTCAATCTTCTCATACCATGCCCTAGGGGCTTGTTTCAAACCATATAAGGATTTCTCTAGTCAACATACAAGAATACCATCCTTCTCAAAACCAGGGGGTTGCTCCATATAAATCTTATCAGTGAGATCACCATGTAAAATCAACACCTTTGACATCCATTAGATGTACCTACCATCCAAAACAAGAAGTGAGTCGAATAGAATTTGTCTTTGCAGTGGAGGAAAAATTTTAATGTAGTCAATGCCTTCTTGTTGAGGAAATCACTTTGCTACCAAGCAAACCTTATGTCTTTCAAGAACACCTTCATATGTGAATTTGGTCTTGTAGATTCATCGACATTTCACCACATCCTTTCTTTGTGGTTGAGGAACTAAATCCCATGTTTTATTCTTCATCAAAGAATCATACTCATTAGTCATAGAAATCTCCCATTCAGGTTGACCATGTGTGTTTGGCATATGTATAAAAATCACATGCCTCTAGCACACATGCCTTTAGAGACACACCACCTCGTTGTTTTCGAATTCTTGTTCTTCTTGATTCATTTATATTTCCTGCACCAACACCAACAACTTTAGTTGTCTTAGTCACCCATCTAGGAAGACAAAAGTCCCTTGTTGGGGGAGTTCTTGTATCAAAATTACTATTAGTTGATTGATCGGGTGTTCCAAAACCTATGGTCAACTTTGATATGGAAGGTTAACTGCAAGTCAGTTCTAGTACATGAGTCGATTGTCTAGTGGAAAAACCTGTGAAATAGTCATTCGATATAGAGACCCGTAAAATTTACAGTGGATAAACTCTAAACAACCCAAATGAGGAATTCAACATAGTAATTCCCAAGGTCTTCCCATCAAAGACAACATATCTCTTGCAAATAATTTCTCATTTGATTGGATCAAAGAACCTACGTACCTTCAAATCTTCAAAGTAGTCTGTGATAATACAAGCATGAATTTTTGCATCCAACTTCTTGCTCTTATCATTTGGAATATGAGCCCATGTTATGCATCCAAACATTCTAAGGTGTATGACTAAGGGTTTTCTTCCACTCCATATTTGAAGAGTAGTCATATCGCATACTACTTTGGTTGGAATCAAGTTCAGAAGATAATTTGAGCAGTAAACAACTTTTTCCAAAAAGCTAGTCAACATTCCTTTGGCTTGAAGCAAACATCGTGTCATTTCAAAGAAGGTTTGATTCTTCCTTTCAACTACATCGTTTTTCTAAGATGTGCAAGGTACACATCTTTCCCAAGAGATACCATTATGTGACAATTAGCTCTCAAAACCCTTGTTCACATATTCTCCTCCATTGTCTAATCTTAAACATTTCATAGGTCAATTGCATTGCTTTTCAGTGAATACCTTAATTTCCTTGAATTTTTCAAAGCTACGATTGCTATTTTTCAAGAAATATACCCAAGAATACCTAGAAAAATCATCAATGAAAGTCAAAACATACCTTGCACCTGCTAGTGATGGTTTATTCAAGGTACATAGATCATTATGGACAAGTTCCAACTGAGTCTTAGCTCTCCATGCCTTCCATATTTCAAATGCAGCCCGATGGTGCTTGCCAAGCACATATCCTTTACATACACCATTAGGGGGGAACAATCCTAGGTAGACAAATAACCATATCATAGTTCACCATTAGTTTCATACTTCGAAAATTTAGATGTTCAAATCTTTCATGCCAAATTATTCTAGTGGTCATTGTTGGCTATGAGTGCAATTTGTCTTATATCCTCTTGGGAAAATCACAGAACTGATATAGTTTATCCTTAGGGTCAAGAATACCCTTGACAACAACAACAACAAAGCCATTGTTCATATCTTTCACACCAAACTAATTTGGCCAAAAATCAACCTTCTTATCAATCTAGGTTAGTTAGGGTATATAGAATAAATTAGCACTCAAACTTGGTACATGATACACATTAATGATCACACTGTTATGACGTTCATTTTTAACACAACCAACAACAATAAGTGCATAATCATCTACCACAAAGATTCATTTTTCTATAGCCTTACTTAACGAAGAAAAGAGAGAAGCATTCTTAGCCATGTGACGTGTACAAACATAGTTGATTATCCACTCACTTTGAGAAGTGTGAACATGCAAGGCTTGAGAAACACTAATAGAAAATGTATAGTTATTTGCCTTACCTTCTAAAAGTCAGTGTTGCAAGTTGGTCGATCGTCCAATTGACATGACTCCTTCAAGCTTCTTGACTTTATCGTCAAGGCCTTAGTCTTATTCCAACAAGCCTTCTCCATATGTCCTAATTTCCCGCAATACCAACATCTCTGATTCTTCTTACCTTTTTTAGTTGATGTCTAATCCTCTTTCTTCTTCTTAATAGTCTAGTCAATGCAATTTCGTTCTTTCTCTTGATTGCATCCTTGATCTCTTTCTCTATAGTTATGTTGACCTTTTCCCTTAAGAAATGGGTCTATTGCTTAACTTCAAGTTTGTTGGATTTTAATGGTCAATTACATTCAGTTACTTTATACACTTACTTGAATTGAAGCATAAACCATGAACAATAGCAACAGTAATAACCAA
>CBVK0102289683.1:354-15461 GCA_900067695.1 Picea abies | reverse complement strand
TCGAATTGTAGGTTAACGATTACCTAGTTCGAGAGGTCCACGATGTCGTGAGGGAACACTGAGACAGTCGCTCATGAAGATTCTAAGGGACACACAATAAGGCATAGTCCTTATTCCTTAGAAGCCCTTAGTCTCTCACAAGGTCGTCCGAATGGAGTGTTGACTCCAAGGGTTGGATAACTACCAAGACCAGTTAAAGGCTAGTAACACCCTTGGAGCACGAAGTTGCATTTTGAAGGGCACTTCACGTAAATAAAATTTAAGTCAATGAATCTAAGTGGCCTAGAAAACCTTGAAAGAATAATTATAAACCTTGAAAAAAAATTAGGCCTTGTCATATTTAAATAATTAATTAAAGAATGAATTAATTAATTATAAATCCCAAATAAAAGTCTAAACCTAAATCTAAGTTTTTGTAAGGAGACTAAACTAAATTAAAAATGAATGAGGTAAATCAATTTAAGAATTAAGAAAAATGAAATAAATTTAAATATTTGATTAAAATAAAAAAGGAATAAAGCATGAGAGAATAGGTGTACACATAGAATGATATCTAGAATCTAACTACCACTAGTCTAACTAGAAAAAGACTCTTATTTTAACTCTAACTCAGATTTAGTAAGAAGTCAGTTATTAAATGAGAAGTTGGAGATTAAAGAGACAACTAGGAGCGGTTTAAGGAGTGCATTTAGGAAATGTGAGGGAACTTGACTTTTAATTAAAATAAAATATGTAATTACTTGTGCAACTTGTGGAGAGGGTGACAAGTGTAAGGGGGAATAATCCTAATTTATTAAGTTAAAAAACAAATTGATTGTGTTTGTGGGGAGGATCAAAAAGTAATTACCTATAAAGAAAATGGTCTAGATGGGAAACAACACAATGGCTATTGGTAAAGTTATGTTGTTGGTTTTACTTGTGAGAGTTGGGATACCCAGGTTAAGATAGAGTGGTGGCTTTACCTTGCAAGGCAAGCTTGGAGCTAGTGTGTTTCTGGTTTTGTGTGCGTGGCCCTTTTACGGCTCGGGGGGCTAAGAGAGAATAAGAGTACCCCTAACGTTGGTTGAGAGGTACCGGTGAAGTCTCAACGATTAGCAAGTGAGAAAATGAAGGAACGTCAGTTGTCGAAAAACATCATAGAGTCCATCTTCGCCAGTTACGGTATTTCTATTTGAAATTTGAGTGTTATTAAATTTTAAATTTGTAATAGGTTTTAGGGTTCCACTATAACTCTGTTGTAATCTAATTTGAATTGATAAATTCTTGATGGTTTTTGTGGAAAACTAGAAATGAATTCTGATGATTATTACCATTTCAATTTCCCAATGAAAAAAGGATGCAAATCTTCTTAGTCGCTGCCAGTATTTGCAAATCATAATTTAATTTAATTTATCAGTTTTCATTGTTGCGAGGAATGCAGTGGGATGGTTCATGTTTGTAGGATGAGACGAATGGCTTGTTGCATGTTTGAACTTGTTTGAATTCATTTTTGAAGAGGAGGAACTTCATGTCCTTAGATGCGTTGGGTGAATGAGTTCTGTTAAGGAAACAAACCTTTGGGTGATAAATAAAACTAAATTTGAATCCCCTTTGGTGCTATAATCTGATTGAATTGATTTGTGCACATTTCTGGAATGGTTGAATTGTTAAATTGTTGCAGAGATGCTTGGGTTCTTTCGAGATGATATGTCGATCTCTGCCTTGAGTCGACATATCAAAAACTTAAATATCGCCTACCTTAATCGACATCTACCCACACAAATTCTTAGTCCAAGTATTTTGTGTACTTGGTTAATAGATGTCGCAGACCATCTCGTGTTGCAACATCATTCATTTTCACTTCAGGAAACTGTCTTTGAACGCGTCAGATCCTTCTGAATTTAAAAAAAAAAACTTGAAACCTCGAGGGTTGTGGTGGTGGTGTGATTTCCCAGTTCCTTTGAATCCCCTTTAAAAGTTTTAATTCAATACTGATGCCCGGGAGTTAAGAGCATGGAGCAAGGTATAAATCAAATCTGGGATGATTGCGTTGGAGGTGAAGGTTGGTGTAAATCCTTATATTGTTTAAATATGATGTTAATCTTCTTAATTCTTAAAAAGAAAAGCAATTGACTTATTTTTGCTTTTATAATTGATTTCTGAAGTCCTTTATTTAAGATTAGGTAAGTTAGCTTGAAGCCCTTTATATTACTTGATATATTGTGATCTTCCTTCAATCCTTATAGATATGGATATGGAAGTTGGATAAGGTCCTTATACCATGCTTATTAAGTTGATCCTTGATTCTTTAGTGGATATGTAATAGTATTGGAATTCGAATGCATTGAAAGGAGGGTTAATATTCTTTATTTCTCTGGATTGGATCGTAAGCAACTTTACTTTCAATTTATCACTTATTATGATTGAATAATTCTCATACCTTTACAAGGAATGTGTAAGGTAGCATTGAAACCTTTATGCAATACTTAAAGAATATTTGATCATCCTATGGTTTTTAAAAATTGGAATTGTAGTTTAGTAATTGAAACCCTTTTATATTATTGAATAAGACTTTACTTTTTCCTTAATTCTTAATTGGATTTGTAGTTAGTATTGAAGTCCTTTTGTATGGTTTAATAAGTTGGATCTTCTTTAATCCCTTCTATAAAATTGTATGCTGACTTTGGTTTCTTTATTTTATTGTTGGGTGTTTATTTAATTTTTTATATGAAATTTTAAGCTAGTGCTTATTGATATTGTTTAATTAAGGTTGATCTTCTTAATTCATATATATAAAGCAGCTTTGACTTTTATTTTATTTATTAGGTTTACTTTCTTATGGTACCTTGTAATGGGTATAATTTGGTAATGAATTTTTATTGTACTGCTTAATTAAGATAAGTCATTTTTAAAGATATTTAGTTGCACTACATAAGGATGGTACTTGTTACAATAGCTTGATGTAATTGATAAATGATGCTTGACAAGAATGAACTTAACTTAGGCAAAGTTTCTAAAGATGGACGTAAATAGATCTCTACCTATTACAAGAATCTTACTTATGCTTTCGTAGATTTTATTAATTCTTAGGTCTTATTCTCTTACTCAATTGCACTTACTTATTGACGAATGATGGATTAAGTAAATGGATTATTCCTTGCACTATGAAGAAATGATGTTTAATTATGGTTGATGACACTAGTCTTGAGTTGTTTTGAATGGACTAAAGGGATATAGATACCTCCTTGTTCCTCAAAACACTCGCTAGTCCTGAGACCTTAAGTGGTCAAAATCAATCGGATGAATCCTAGACTTGATCATTGCTTATGTGTCTTGGAGGTCCTAACCATGCAGGATAGGTTGGGCGAGTAGTTTCCTTCTGTTATTTATGTGATTGGTTGATTGAATAATAGAATGTTGTCTACCGTTGATTGTGATAATATGGATTGTGGATTTTTAATCTATATGGTGACGCATGTCACTTGTCGTAACGTTGTGGTTTCAAAAAAAAAAATTATTTACCGATTTTGTACATCACTTTTGTTGTCGTAACAGTGAGTTCCTTACAACCTCATTCAATATCAAAATCACTAAATCTCTAAGGTGAGAATTACGTGCTCCCTTGAGTGACATCTATATACTCAAATTATCCAAATCCACTCTGAGACACATTGCATGTTCTTGCAAAGTTTGTATGTTTCCATTTGTTGTTAGTTGTCGAGGGTTGAAATCAAAATTACATTGATTTAATCTATGTTCGGAGTTGTTCTAGTGGAGAGAGACAACATTGGACACAATAATGTTTGAGCTATCTATGGACCTTTGATGAACTACAATGTCTATCTAAACATGGAATGAGAAACTTGAGCAAGAAAATTTTTAGGGGCTATATATCGTCCATGACCTAATTTTCCATGCTTTTTCCAAAAACAATATTCGCCAATTTCCATTTTTTCTAAAAATGATTCACTCAAATTCTATAGAATAAAATTATTTTACCTTAAAAATAGCCAAAAATTTATGGAAAATATATGAAAACCTTAGAAATTTGAATTTTTTACAAAAACATCGTTAAACATTTTATAGTTTGAATATTAAGGACTGGTAAAATTATCCAAGGTTTCTACATTCTGAGATAAATTTTCATCCTTAAAATTATCCTTGAACTTGAGCTATGGTGCCTTTGAGAATTTTTGTTGTCTAAGATACAACTCAAAATGGGGAAAATCCCAAGGGCTTAGCTCAACCAGTTGTCTGTAATGTTGTTTGTCATTTGGTTAGTTTTATGCTAGTAGGTGCCTAGTTTGAATCCCCTTGGGTGAGGTGCATTAGTTTACCATGACAAGTTTACTAGGGATTTCATCCACAAATGTGGGGAAGCATTCCTTGGGTTTCCTCACAAAGTTTTTCCTTGGAAATCAAATTGGGGAAAACAAAATCAGGGCTAGGGGGGAGAAGAGATTGTCGTTCCAACAAGAGGTGTAAACTCTTATCTCCTCATTACCATCCGTTACAAATTTTATGCCACAAAACTAAGCACAAAACATCAAATTCCTTCTTCTCGACTACTTTATTCTTACATAAGCGATGAGGTAATGCATATGGGGAGGGGAATGTCTCTATCTGAGAGGAATGTGCAAGCAGTGGAGAGGCGCATTGCCAAATTTAGAATGAGGGGACAATATTATATGGACCAAATCAAATTCATGAAGGGGTTTTCCATTAAGGATGCCATAAGTTAGAAAAGAAGGTGAATCCTCAATGTTCGATGGTGAATACACCCTCCCTAGCAACGGTTCCTTGGTTTTCTAGCTTTTTTTTTTAGCAATCAATCTCATTGGAGCATGAAAGAAGGTGGTTTTCACAAAGGAAGGATAGATAAGTGGGTCTGGAGTAAGAATTCTTGATAGAAAATGATGTAGACCCCCCTTTTCTCCTCGAGGTTGTGGGACCTCCCGGTCAAGGATCTTCAAACACTTGAGCTAAATTAGCTCTTTGGGACCTTGTTGGCCCAAACTGATGTAACAAAGACCCCTAAACCCCTTAGACGCAAGTCCTATTGAACCTGCGGCCTTTTCTCCTAGCGCTTTTGAAAAATTTGAATTGGTGGGCACTAGCTCCTCAAGCTAGGCTCTTCTCTCATATAACCTCGGCTATGACCCAAGGCTAAGCCTTAAGATACTTGAAAGTTCGGGCTTCGGCAGCAGTTGCTCCTTCCTTCCCCGAGTTCTAAACTGGCAAACCCTTCCTCCTAACCATGAACTACAAACTCGCCTGGGTAGATCTACGATTCTCGTCTCCCCCACATCCAACGACTGTGATCCGTTCGAATTCCGACCCTCAGGACTTCAGAACGTCTCAACCCCTTTTACCCTAAAATAAAATTTCTACGAAAATGTGGATCAAGCGCCACACATCCTTCTCCAATGGACGGTTCCGATGGGGTTCGACGCTTCAACCTTTGAGACTTCTCGTTCCTTCACTTCTCATTTTCCCCAAAGTTCCTTTCTTTCGGAACACATAGATCTCTACAGCGTGTCATCCTGGATCCAATGGTTTAGATCAACTTCGGTCTTCGCAAATTTTCTCCGAAGCTCTATCTCCCAGAACTTCCAGATTTCTACCATGTGTCCTCGCGGTAACCAATGGCTAGGATTCACTTCGCTCTTCACAACTTCGGTGATATCCTCTCGTTAAACACTTGGAAACCTTTAAACCATGAAATGTCGAAAGACTCCACGGCTAACCACCGTGCAACTATCTCAGATGTAATGGTCTAAAATGATTTTTCTCCCTCTTAGACGGATCTCGATCATTGATTCATGGAGATTCAAAGGGTCTCCTCCCTATTGAAGAACTTTCCTGGTATCTCTTTTGAGATTATTTATCCTTCGAACCCTTTACTCCTTAGAGTGTTTCTTCGACACTTGGTCGGATTTTGGGTCTGTGTTATATCAGCTTGGGCCTGCAAGGTCCCAAAGAGATAATTCATCTCAAGTGTTTGAAGATCCTTGACCAGGAGGTCGCATAACCCCGAGGAGAGAAGGGGGGTCTGCATCAAGTGGTATCAGAGCCTTATTTTATTCTCGGGTAGGAGGAAGGAGATAAAGGAGATAGTCTGATACCATCAAGTGGTATCAAAGTGGAATTTTTTCTATATATCGTAGGCAAAGGTGAGAAGGTGAAAAAATATAATCTTATAACATCAAATGGTATCAGAAGCATAAATTATCTTGTAGATTGTAGGTGAAGGAGGAGACAGAGTGTGATACTCTGTGAATGATGGTTGCATGTATGCAGAAGCAAATGGACATTCAGGTGGGATGCAGGGAGAAGTTGGAGATGCTCTTGGTTACAGAGTAATCCACAGACTTGCCAAGAGGGTAGGAAGAAAATGAAAATGGCTATTGAAATCCATAGGAGAGGTCGAGAAGCCGACCGCAAGCAGAAAAGTAAAGCATAAATTGACAAGGATCTCAGTGAGATAAGAGCATAAATGGAGAAGCTGGCATTAAAGATGTAGCAGGAGGCACAGGTACACTGGAGGTATGAATGGCCTCTGAAAAGGAAAGCAAAATGGCCTGGTCAAAAGTTGTTGGACAGAAGGCAACGACAGGTAATGAGAAGGTGGTTGAGGTATGCTGAAAACCTCAATGACACAGAGGCGAAAGTGGTTCACATCTGTGAACCATAAGTTGGAAGGAGCCTCAGTGAAAGTGGTTCACATCTGTGAACCATAAGTTGGAAGGAGCCTCAGTGATGAGGAGGAGAAGAGATCAGTTGATCTCATGAACTGCCAGTAGGGCAGAGATGAAACTTTAGATTGTCAGGTGGGAAATAAGATGATATCATCTAAAGATCTCATAGACTGCCAGGAGGGCAGAGGTGAAGACCCAATTTTCCAAATGGGAAAGAGAGAAGAGATGAACTCAGCTAAGATTTCATATCAGCAAGGAGATTTGATGGAGAAATATCATAAATGCATTATGATCATTGGGGGAATTCATATATTCCTACCAAGTAGCCCAGTTGAGGCCAGAGTATGTGTTGCAGATGCAGTAACAGAAAGACGACCAATTGTGACTGGCATAGAGGAGGGGGAGAAGGACAAGATATTAAAGTATGCCCCAGTAGAAGAAGAGGAGCACATAATTGAGTTTCTCACTCAGTGTGAGATGGAGTTGAAGTTACTAGAGGATTGATTGGACAATCCAAAACTAGAGAAGGACTGCCAAGAGAGAGTCGTGCCAAAATAAGCAAAATGTCATCCGGAGGAGAAGCTGGAGGAAGCTGGATAAGCAAAATGTCATCCGGAGGAGAAGCTGGAGGAAGCTGGAGATATATCAGTACAAGAGGAGCTGATAGAAGTCAATCTGTTGGAGGAGGAAGCTGAGAAACTGCTCAGTAAGGAGCCCGCAGAACTAGAGTCTGTAGTGAAGTGGAACATCAAGGCCACAAGTAATGAAGACAGAGTGGGAGATCAGGTTGAACTGCCCTTTACTAAACATGAGGAAGTGATGCAACAAGCACCCAAGAAAGAGGCCATGGAGCCAAATGCCTTTATAATTATTAGTGTTTGTGATGCAAGTGTAGCAGAGGGAGGACAACCATCAGAGATTGCCATGGAGAACGAAGAGCATTCGGTGGAATTACTCAAAAACTTTAGCAAGGGAGATGAACATGAGGAAACTGTAGAATTAGAACCTACAGTAGAGGAGAAAGCAACAGATAACATGGATCTTGGTGATCTGTGTGAAGAGATAGAACCCCTAGGGAAAAGAATAATAACCCAGAGGGGACTTATCCAACAAGTTAAGTTGGAAATTGATGGAGAGAAGAGGGGACTTATCCAACAAGTTAAGTTGGAAATTGATGGAGAGAAGATGCAGCAGAGCATACTGGAGGAGGAAAGCCAACGAGTGGACCAGCTGGACAAAGAAATAGAGGAGATAAAGAGATTGATGTTGGAAGCAACAAAGAAGGTAGCTAGCAGCAGAGAAGGATGGAACAGAAGAAAACCTGCAGGAGAAGAAGGGAAGCAGGAGCATCAAATCAAAGGAGCAAGTGGACAGCTCCAATTTCAGGTTTGGGATCCTGGAGGATCTCAACAGCATAGCAGAGGGATCCATGAGTAGGAGCTCATGATTTTCCCAGCAGTGGAGTATGATGCAAGAGTATGATGCAAGAGAATCGTCAGCGAAGTGCCCGTGGAGAGACAACTCAATGCCTTAGCATGCATTTTGAGTTATTTTTGAATTTTAAAAGATGGCATATCCTGTAAATATTTTTGAATGGATTGAAAATTAAGGAAGATCTTAATGTTTGGAGGTTGAACAATCGCGTGAGATAGGGGGGGATATCGGATATTCCTTTAATGTAATTGATTTCATCATATATCTAGAGCTTTCACTCTTATCTATCTATATCATACTTTAATGTAACAAGGATTAAGTAGTAGTTAGCTTTTACTTTGATAAGATAAGTAGTTGGAGGGAACCCAATGGGCCCTTTGGTATAAGTAGAAGTGTTGTATGCCCAAATGAAGGGGGCCAAATATGAGAGATGAAAATCAGTTGGAAATTGTTGTAACAAGCTTATCATAGTTGTAGCTATGTATATGTACATTTGACTGAATATAATAGAGAAAACATTGATCAAAGTGCCTGGTGTTGTTGTTACTATCTATCTGAATGAATGCTAGATTTTTAGTCTAAATTATATTCTTTGTTATTATGTATTTTCATATATGCATGAATTATACTATTGAATGTATGAATCTGTGATAGGTTATATAAGTTTCAATTGTTTCTCTTCCTCGATCTTATGCAAGGAGTGCATATTTTCCGCAAGGAGTGCATTGACAGAGTCCTTCGACTCAGAGCTCAAAACATATAACATGAAAATTTTATGCAAAATGTGCATATCATCCACAAGGAGTGTGTCGACAGAATCCTTGACTTAGGAGATCGGGAGGAGCAATTTAAGAGTTATTTGCAGAAAGGTGTGAGGCATTTATACAATATGTGCACAGTCACCCGTAAAGAAGCTAAGTCTTGAGTGAAGATCTATTGCAAGGCCTGCAAAGATCCAAAAATCTGACTAAGTGTCAAAGAAACCCTTTAAGGAGTCCAAAGCTCAAATAAAGGAGAAGTATAGAGGAGTTAGTGGGATAAATCCTTCAGGAAGGAGGATCTTTTAAGTTTTTTCAAGATAAACGATTAAGATCCTCCCAAGATAAGTGGAATCATTCCATACCATAAGATCTGGGAGAAGTTGCATGGAGGTTAGCCATGATTTCCTTCAAAACTTCACGAGTGAGAGGATTTGGAGTGTTGAGGAGTGAAAATTGCCAAAGTCCTCAAGCCGTGAAGAAAATACCAACCATTGGTTACAGAGGGAATATGTGGTAGTATAATGGAGAGTTCGGAGTTTATAGCTCTGTAAGTTTAGAACGAAGAAAAGGCCGGTTTTTTTTTCATGAATTCACGAAGAGAGAGGAGGCCTGGACCATCATATGCAAATAAGGACGTGTGGTGGACATCCATAAGCTTCGAAGGAAGATTCCTTCAGAGTAAAGGTGAAGGAGGAGTACCCAAAGACTCTCGAAGGCCAAGCTAGAGGAGTAGATTGTGACTGTTAATCTAGAAAGTCATGCGTCACCAGTTCATGATTTTTGAAGAAGAGTTGAGGGGAAAGAGAGGTGTTGACTATTAGTCGCCTGAAGTGGAGTAAGGGGCAAATCTCAGTCGTCGATCAAGAGAGGCACGTGGCGCTTTATCTAAAAACTCTGGGTATGGATTACTTCAGAGAAAAGGAGTGTTAAGATATTCCAAACTCCTGAAGGCCGAAGTTCAAATGGATCATAGCCATTGGTTGTGGGAGAGAAGAGAACCATAGATCTGCCCAGGCGAGTTCACAGTTCAGGGTTTGGGGAAGAGTGTTGCAGCTATTACCAAAAAAACCAAAGACCAAAGTCTGAAGTGCCTTTCAGGGTTTATCCCCAGGTCATATCCTGAGGTCACATGAGGAGAGGGGCTAGTGAAAAGTAGCTAATGCCTTAAATTTCAATATTTTTAAAGTGCTAAGGAAAGGGGCCCATGGGTACTATATGACCTGTGTCTAAGAAGATAAAAGGGCCCATGTTTAATTTAGTTTGGGGCTAGCCAGGCCTCGAGGAGATAATTCATCTCAGGAATTCGAAGATCCTTGACTGGGAGGTCGCACAACCTGTTGACGGGCGAAATTAATCATCCGTCAACTAGGAGAGTGGATCTGGTTCGAGGTTGTCTAATAACCCAAGCCGTTATTTCGTTTCTGTTCTGCATATTTTATATATCTGGTATCTTGCATCCAATGTGTGGTGTTGTTGTTGCTTATATGTTCTTTGTTATTTTTTGTTTTTATGCATGCATGAATTGTATTGTTGAATGTATGAATCTGTGAGAGTTTAGAGAAGTTTCAATTGTTTCTCTTCACGATCTTATGCAAGGAGTGCATATCATCCGCAAGGAGTGCGTTGATAGAGTTTGGTTCGACTCAGAAGCTCAGAAGAGATAACATGAAACGTTTGGCTGCAAGGAATGCATAAGTGTCTGCAAGGTGTGCATAGACAGAGTCTGTTTTGATTCAAAAATCTCAAAAGAGATAGCGTGAAGCTTTCATTTGCAAGGAGTTCAGAGTGTCCTCAAGGAGTGCGTTGACAGAGTCTTTTGACTCAGAAGATCAGGGGGGTAGCTTTAAGTTCTATTTAAGAAGAAGTGCAGAAGACCTTGCAAGGTGTGCATAGGTGAAACATACTTAAGTTATTTTGTTCAGGAGGAGAGATCAGGTTGAGTAATGAACTGTTGCAAGGCATGCACAGTTGCTCACAAAGAAGTTGGGTTGAAGAGAAGACTTGTTGCAAGGTGTGCATGGAAGTCAAATTTCGACTAAGTGTCGAAAAGACGCTCTAAGGAGTGAAATTTGGAAGGAAGAACAAGCTCATGAGAGATAGAAGGAGAGAAGTCTTCAATAGGGAGAAGCGCATGAGGATTTTTACAAATCAATGAGAAAGATCCGTTCCAAGGAGGCGGAATCATTCCAAACTGTTAGATCTGGGAGAACTCCATGGAAGTTAGTCGTGAATCATTTCAGCACTTCATGGTTCGGAGTGTTTTGAAGTATTGAGGAGTGGGATCGTCGAAGTCCTAAATCATGAAGTGATCCTAGCCGTTGGCTGAGAGGAGGATACGTGGCAGTGGATAAGTTAGTTCAGGGGAGAAGAGATTCGAAAGAATTTGCGTGAAGCAAGGCGTAATATTCGCGAAGTCATAGAGAGCGAAGTAGATCTAGACCGTTGGATCCAGAGAGGGCACATGGCGAATATCCATGAGTTTCAGAGGAAGAACCTTCGGAAGCAGATGAGGGTGGAGGTTGCAAAACTCCCGAAGCCTGAGTAAGCGAAGTCAGTTGTGGTTGTTGATATAGGATGGACACACGTCTCGGGATCGTGCACTTCGGAGGAAGAGCCCTTCGGAAGGAATAAGAGATAGAACATCCAAAAATGCCAGAACGTTGATATGTCAAATTCCATCTTAGCCGACCACTTGGATAGGACACGTGGAGCGTGGATATTTATTGTGGAGTTTTGATCTCTGGGAGAAAGGACGCGGAGGAAGCGTTGACTGCAAGTCAATCGGAGTGGAACAAGGAGTGATCTCGACCGTAGATTGAGTGAGCATGTGGTGCTCATCCTATAGATTTGTAAAGGAAGCACTTTAGGAGAAACAGTGTGTTGAAATGGTTGGAAACCCCGAAGTCGAAGTTCCGAAGGATATCACCACCATTGGTTGTCAGAGGGAGCACGAGTTGTAGAAATGGTTCTGGGTAGCTTCACCAGTTCGGAGTTCGCATGAAAAGAGATATGTTTCATCCAAGGCAATCGGAGTCTGAAGTCACGAAGCGCTTAGGAGGTTTAGCCTCTGGTCACAGCTCGAAGTCACATGTGGAGAGGGGCTAGTGGAAGGAGCTAGCACCCGTCAGCGTTAAGATTTAAAAAAACGCTAAGGAGAGGGCCCGCAGGTTCCATATGACCTCGCCTAAGGAGATAATAGGGTTTGTGTTAATTCAATTTGGGACCAGTAAGGTCTCGAGGAGATAATTCAGCTCGGGAATTCGAAGATCCTTGACCAGAAGGTTGCAGAACCCCCGAGAGGGGAGGGGGGTTGCATCAGAAAAAGTAAAAAAAAGTTGAACCATGTTACTACCAATGCATTCCTCCTTTTCCAAACATTACCATTGATATAGATTTCAAAACAAAGGGTACCCTTGCTTAATACAAATATTCTAATTAATATCCATTAAACACTTTTATTACATTTTATCTCAACAATAACATTTTTTTAAAGTGACTATGGATCTCGTGAGGGATCCAATTTCCCTTTTTTTTATTAACTTGGCTCTAAAGACAATGTGAAAAGCTTCTCTAAAATGAACGAAACCACACATTATATCTTATTTTTGTTTCTAAAATCTAAGGGTGGTAAGTTGATTATTGGTGACTCATAAATTCGTGAATCTATGTGTCATTTAACTATTTTTTTATTTTCCTCAAGTGATTCACTATTTTTTTTTAAAGAATCAAGCCACATAATTTTACTTAAAAGGAGCTAATTATATAACAATTTGATAATTGAACAAAGTCACTTTGATATAAAAATAGGGATAGGTAAATTTTCAGCCCATATTTTTTTTTAAGAGAATCCTTCCTTGACAGCCATATTTAAAATATGCTTAACATAAGACACTACGATCAAACTCTCAATTTTCAAGATATTGGCTTAGTATCCTTTAATGTATTTATATTTTCCATTTAGGATTCACTTAATGCCAAATTTAATATCCCAACAATGCATTTAATTCCAAAATTTATATCCTTATTTTAGAAAACCTTAATGTAGTTATGAGCACGTTATGAGTGCCCAGGATGTCCTTAGAGACTTGAGGGGAAATATAAAATTTGTTAAAGTAAAAGTTCAAGTTGTTTAGGTTAATATTCCTTGATTCTTTCACTTTTCTAAGGATGGTGTTAGTCCAAAATGTTCAGGCTCCCATTTACATATGTTTGTACAAGTCTCTTTTTTCTTGGTTAGATATTTACATTTTCTCTTCTTAAAGAGTTTATAATATTTAATATTATTACCTTTATTTAGTGTTATTAGAGGTGGTTCTAATATGTTCTTTTGCAATTTTACATTTTAGGTTATATTGAGTGTTTGGAAGATGTTTTCATCTAATATGTAATTTTAGAGAACACTTTTCTAAGAAAAATAATAGTTTCAAAGTGAAATTTTTATATAAATGATCATTTGTGTCATTTTTCATAGCTTAATTCAATTTCTCTTGTTAATCCTTTTCATAGCTTAATTCAATGTCTCTTGTTAATCCTTCAAAAAAATCAGAAGCTTTTCTATTATCAAAGATAATTCTATTTATTGCATTGTTCATACTATTTGAAAGTTGAGGAATATATTTATATTTAAAATTTACATAATGGGCAGTGGTCAAAATCTAGGTTGTTATCATAATTTATTTCATCATTATTAGTTTTGTTTATCAAATAAATAAATAATATGACATAATCAATGACACTTTCACCTTTTCTATGAATGCAAGGCATACAATGAGAGTTAGTTAACTCGTTACAAATGATCAACTCACGAGAAGAGGTCATCCTAAGAAGCCTAGTATCATATGAGTTTGTTCCAATATTTTCAGAGCTTCTTTTGTATTTAAGGGTTAAGTTACCATCCTCTTCTATCCATAAATAGTTGATATCCTAGTTATGATTGAGTTAGATTATTGGATTGATCCCTACGAGTACTAGCATTATAATCTCCAAGAAGAAGAATACCCCTTGAGTATTTAGGGCAACAATATCATTCTCCAAGTTAATAAAAGGGTGTCAACATAGGGGCATCACATTGTTGACCAATATCTTATCACGTTCATTCATAAAGGGGGTTATTAAATTGTAAAAATAAAGTCAATATATTGTAGGTATTGAGGGAGGGGGGGATGTGGGGTCTCAATGAGTTTATATGTATTGGGGGGTATAAAAAGGGGTATCTAGTGAAAATATGGGTTTCTTTTATTGTAAAGATGTATTGGGAGGGGGGTTCAACAAAAGTATTTTGGGAGATATTACCAATATCTAGTGAAATTAGGGGTATTCTTTAATATCCCATGAATGAAAGCGCTATGTCATAGGTTCACAAAGTGAATACCCCGTGGTGTTCAATAACAATTTTTGTAGAAGTTAAAGTTGAAAAGACAAAAGTAACAAATAGTAGGAAATTGTATCATTGTATTTGAAAGTGATATTAAGTAAAATATATCAGTTATAGAGATCACAAGGTTCTTCCCAACTTCTTTGTTAAAATGAATAGTTTTAATTATTTGTTTATTTTTTTAACTGTAGACAAATTTACTTGTAACTTGTGTTTGCAAAGCGTCTGAAATACTTGTTGAACATGTTGATCTAATATCTTTCTTTTAACCAATGGTGTGTCATATTAGTTTATGTATTTCATAGACAAGTGCAATTAGTTCCTTTGCTTCTTGCTTCATAGTGTATGTCTCATGTATATTGCAACTGCTATGTTTTATTGAATTTTGTTGTGGTATTAGTGTAATGTTTGATCAAAGCACTTCACTCAAAGTTCTCTTATTTGTATGAAAAAGATAAACAAGTATTGCAACTTTTCAGTGTAAAAAATGGTATATAATATGAGCTTTTAGTTACATCCATTATTTGCTTCATTTATGTAGTACCAAGTATGTTCACTAATTTATACAAAATTACTGATAGTGGGTATTTTTGGAAGATTTTGATCTATTCAGTAATTTATACAAAATTAATGATAATGTGTTTTTTAAGAAGATTTTGGTTTGGTTTTTTCTTTAACAATACATTTTAGTAACAAGTCTATTCAATAATTTATAGAAAAATAATGATAATGATTAGTTTTAGAATATTTTGGTTTGGCTTTGGTTTCAAGGTTACATTTTAATTGTGGAGATTCTAGAAAATTAATGATAATGGGTAGTTTTAAAAGATTTTGGTTTGGTTTTGATTTTAAGATACATTA
>CBVK0102289652.1:0-47757 GCA_900067695.1 Picea abies | reverse complement strand
GATTTGTCCAATGATTGAAACAGTTGTGCTCCAAGGCCCTTGACTTCAGAAGGATATGCTATCTATCCAATTTGCCAGCCCATCATACCATAAGCTTTAGAAAAAGAGAATACATTGATAATGTGTGGAGCCTCTACACAAGTATGTTTCAACCCATCATAAAATAATCATAAGTATTATCCTCTATAAGCCAACACCCTGCATTCTTGCAAAGTTCAGCTATTCTCCGCAGAAGAGGATTATTGTTGCATTTATAGTTGAATTATTCGCTCATTTGTGGCTTTGGAAGCACTTCATGGTTTCTGTATACAATGGAATATATATGTGTAACAGCACAGAAAGAATGCCATTTGCTAAACAAAAGACTTCAGGAGAGTAAACAATATCCTCAAGAACCAGCAAGAAAATGTTATAAATCCGGAGCCCAACAATGTGCAATTTAATTACTATATTTATACCGTAAATAGTATAGTCAACTTGTTCATATATCATGTGATTTCCATTTTCCATGTAGGTAAATAAATATAACCATAATATAGTTGTGTGGTTATAATAACACATATTTTATTTTTTTTATTTTAATAAAAGTAGTGTATACACTCTTTTAATATAAAAGAATGGCATACATGAAGCTTTTATGGGCAAGTCTCAAGGTCAAATAAGGGGGTTGGTCCCAATCAAAACATTCACTCATAAAGAGTTTAAGTTATATTTTCCATGAAGATACTAATAGAATGTCATAAATGAAGTTTTTATTGGCAAGTCTCGAGGTCAAATAAGGGGTTGGTCCCAATCAAAACATCAGATCGTAGTTGTTGAGCTAGAAGGTCATCACTTACCTTCCTTCTAGCGGGAGAACCTTCCCTTCACTACCAGTCTTACATGAGCATAGCGAAGGCCTTGTTTTAAGTTGTTGATGAAGATGGGCTATGCAAGCCAAAGCCTCGGAAAGAATGGGCAAGGATCATTTGTTGGTGAATCGACCAATGAAACTGGTGCTTTCACTCAGTAAACTGCCCCTGTTACTAGTTTTTATAAAAATGAGTTTAAGTTATATTGTCCATGAAGATAACAATATAAAGAAACATGTGATACTCTCTTGAGGAAATAACCACTCGACATTAACCACACCAAATGTAGGAGAAATGTAGGAGTATGTTGATCATGATCATTTGGGGAAAGGATTCAATCCGAAATAGGAGGTTCAACATTAATAAGTTAAACTAAACTATACCCATTGGCATGAGGTTTTGGTGAATTGAGCACCTCTAAAATAGTGAGGGCCAACATGAGTAAATGATTGTCGTTTCAAGATGGGTTAGAGATCTAGTGCATGTTGTGTTCACACATTTCACAAACATGTTTCCTTGTTTGGTGTTTGGATCTGTTATGACAAAAACTTTGGTGGGACCTAACTAATCTAGGCCACTTTGGTAAGCTAGTGGGGCCACATGGAAACCGACTCATGGTGCATGGAGCTCTCTGCCAATACTCCAATAGTTGTTGCAGGTGTTCCATTTAAATCCTAACATTCAAATTTTGTATCGTGATCTACATTAAGATATTGGTACATATCAGCATGCCACCCAAGGAAAATTTTAGTGGCTAAATTTTTCCATTTGACTAATTTTCCATTTTGTTTACAAAAATGATTCGCCAATCTCCATTTTTTCTAAAATCACTTTGTCCAATTTCTAAAGGATAAAATTATTTTATTTTAAATCACCAAATTTTCTAGAAACTATATAAATCCTCAGAAATTTCAATATTTTTACAAAAATATCACAAAACATTTATAGTTGGAATTTTAAGAATCAATAAGTTTAGATAAGGCTTCTACATTTTTCTACATTTTAAGAATCAATCCTTAAAATTTTCACGACTGCCATCAATATAAGAAAATTTACGCAATGAAACATTTGCATTGAATAATGCATCATTTATCTTCTTCCAAATCCAAAAGAGGCTATATGCTCTAAGAAGTATCCAAGCATATTGGAATTCAATGGCCCAAGGCACTCTATCACCAAACAAGGTAACCCACCATGAGAGGGAGGCTGCCAAATATTGTTGGTAGAGGACCTTTGCCTAAGCCCACATGACCTTAGCTAGAGAGTGGAACCAAAAGAGGCACTTCAACATTTCGACTCTCCCACACTATGTGCATCATGGGTTAGATACGCCTAAGTGAGTGAACCTCTTTCTACATGGATTTATACCACTGTTATACATTAGGTAAAAAATGATTTTTTAGGTTCCAACATTGGTCTCCAAATACTTAACCAAGTTTTATGTTTGGACTTCATCCTCAAGATTTTATTCATCCTTATTTGAAGTAGGGGTGTTGCGCCTCTTTCGTCACCTTAGTGAGCAAAATAGAAGTGCTTGCAAGCTCACTTGGGTCTGTTGAGCAGGACAGCTGCAAGGAAAAGAGTTAAGGAAAGAAAATAAAAACTACAATTAAGAAATAAGCCAAGAAATGCAATAAAAACTAAATTCATGAGCATAGGGACATAGAAACAAAAAGAACCATAAGACCCATGTCACCAATGTTGAGGCTGATCTATTAGTGAAACAATACACCAAGAAGAAAGGGGACTATGAGTCCCTTCTTCCTCCAAGGGAGGGCTCTTGGACCCCCACTAGCTAGCTCTTCTTACAACAAAGAAAAAATGGAAAATGATGAAAGAACTCTTTACAAATCCACTCAATGGGTGAGATGGATTTTCCAATGCAATGGTGGCAATATGCTCTTGACAAGGATGGAGTCCTCAAGAGAATAGAGGCAGCATAACATTACTTTGAATTCCTTGAAAAATGAGGTGCATCCATGGCCTTTTTATAGCATTCATTTGGGTTATTGTTTAACTGCTTTGTAGTATGAAAAGAGGCCAATTAGGGCATTCCTAGGTCTTTGACCAGCTCACCAGTCAGATCCAGTCCAGATTTGAGGGTCAAATCGGCTTGGGAGATGAACCATAAGTGGGTGGGAGGCCGACCACTCTCATAAATGCGTCATTTAGCAGGTGCACGGCTTTTTGCGATAACAGTCGTGCATCGTGCGCATGCACGCGATTTCTGTGTTCCTGTTTCGCGCATGTGCGCGCGCGCGCCCAATGTTTGCATAGCGCTCTTCAATTTTTCACTACTTTGTATAGTTTTTGACCCTTTTTTGAATGTTTTAGTATTAATTCAGGTCCATGGATGACTTCATCGTTGTTTGACGATGCTGAGTTCTTGTAACCATGTGCGGACGAAATTTCAGTGATAACAGATGCCCCCTGATGGATGAGGTTAGGAGCATACGTATAGCCGAAATCCATCAATGTTTCTTCTACTGAGAATTTTGTTGTAAGAGAGAGAAATAGTGGGATCGTCCAGAGCGATCCGTTGGAGGGAAAAAGGAACCGGTAGGACCCGATCGTCCATGAGGTGTGTAAAATAGAAAACTGTGTACAAACAAGGCGGGCATGCCCCATGCTCATGTCATGTAACTCTGAAAAAAGATGACTGAAGTGTTGGTGTAGACAATTGCAGCGCCCTCAGGGGCGATCATGATAAAGGCAGAAGACAATTCTGCAAATGAACATACTCTGAATAGTAGGCAGTGATCGCGGTAATAAGTAGCAGCGATTATGTGGGCGTTGATAGCCCCGCCAAGTTCAGAGGTCTTCGGCAATTGAAAGAACTAACTGCAATAGTCGCAAATTAAGACCCACCGTAACATGAGAAAGTGTTGGCGTCGAATGTTATGGGGGTCAATGACAGCAGGGAGTAATGGTGTTTCAGCCTGTGTCGTCCGAGATCTCTCATTGAGTGGATAATGAGAATCAAGATATTGTCGCCCTTCTGGAAACTGTGTTGATGTCGACAAAAAGGGGGACATGACTCCCAGAAGCAAATGGCTTCGTGAAATCTACTAGGTGAGGTGAGGAAGTGGAGGAGGTACATGGACTAAGTCAAGATGTGGGAAGACTCAAGACTGCCCTTGGTTGGAGTATGTGTGAGATAAAAAGTGGCTGCAACCGTTCAACGGGGTCGAGTGTCAGGGGGACGACAAGACCGGAGATAAGTTGTGCCAGAGGCACAACAAGGTGAACAAATTCAGAGGGAAGAGGTAAGTGACCTATGGGGTACTCTGAAGATATGGGCGATGCTGGCAAGGGTAGATGATAAGTAGTGCTCCAACCAAGGGTGACATGGGTTGCGTTTGGCCAAGAAGAGGGAAGCAGGTCGCCAAAGGTGACGACAAAAAAAGGTAATGTAACTAAAATAAAGGTGTTTGTACAATAAATAACGAATAATTGGGGAGAAATGTACAAATATAGAAACGGGTGCCCCAGTGTGATATGGATGGCCTGTGTAGAGAATAATTTTGCTCGGAGAATTGATGAAGGGTGGGGGCCCCATTGGTGAGTTTCTGTATGAGGTAGGTGAAATGAAGGTAGATTTGCAGATGGGCAAACTGATTGTGGAGGAAAATGTAGGGTTCATGATACTGCGGAGGTGCAATCAAAAAAAGAACTGTGAAGAGATAATCTGGGAGTCCATGTGGGAAAGCTAGCAAAATGAAGAGAAGGAGTATGTGGTTGATTCGCGACATGATGTAAGACTATCAGGACTCCCATCCCTAAAGGGTTTTGAAAAACAGCATGAGTGTCAGAAGTGTCAAAAGGTGCTATGAATGGGACAACTCATGTGGGTAAGAATGCTACCGAGTGACAGTACCGAAGATGCAAATGGAGGTGTGGGTACTGCAGAGCTGGGAATGGGGATCCTAGAGGCAAATGTCAGAGGGTGTTACTGGAAATGTAAGTGCAATACAGAGGGAAAGACTACATGCCAATGTTGAGTATATACCTGAAGGGGTTGTGCCGATGTATGATGAGCAAGTACCTGCACACATGAAAAGGTACACATGAAAACCAAATACTCGACGTGAACAATATATGAAGAGAATTGAAGATATGAGCATGTATTTGATAAGCGTGAATATGTGCATGCGTACCTGACTAGGGTATGAAAAATGGTGCCTCGGGGTCTTAGGATGAAAAGAGGCCCAGGGACTGTTGTGATGTAGATGACAGGATGTTGATCCCGTGGCTGAAGACGGATCGAGAAATGGACACCGTGGGCTCCCAGAATGGTGAGTGGAAGTTTGGAAAAAATGCCTATATATAGCTGTAGGGCCCACATTGCCACCTCATTTGTACCTGCTGCGATAGTGACTGGACGAGCAATTTTCAGAGGAGATTTGGAGATTCGGGAAGGACGAGGCATCCGAGTGGCGATTAGCGAGCTTCAGGTTAGTGGTATGATTATCCTGCATAGAAATAGAATTTCATTTTTTGGGCAGGGGTTGTACAGAGGGTCGTACAGAGGGATTTTGTGAATGTGGACCCCACATGCGCGGGCGATCCGGGAGTAGGCACGCACATGTGTGCGCCTGCCCACCAGATAGATGTGCATAGGGGCGTTGGTGAGGGGGTAAAAGGTGCGCACTATGTGTGCGCCTGTCAGCTATACAGTTGCGCATTTGTGCGCGGCTTTGGTGTGGACAGGCACGCACCAGTGTGCGCCTGTGCAGGTAATAGGCGCGCCTGAGAGCGCGCTTGTGCAGCTAACAGGTGCGCATATGTGCGCGCCTATGTAGTGAACAGGCACACATGTGTGTGCGCCTGTGGGTTGAAGCAGCCGCGCCTTAGAGGCAAGGTTGACGGGTGTAAAATTGATCTTTGTGATGTTGTTGATGGTCTTGTGGGCTGATATAAGACTCTTTGTTGTGGTTGTAGGTGGACAGTTTGCACGATGCCAGTGGGTTGGGGAGAGCGATATTGGTCCCAGCTGCGAGACGTCGTGGCTATTGAGGAGCCAGGTGTGCGTGCAACTTTGGTAGCCTATGGGTTGCTAAAGTTCTTTGAGTGCCCGTTGATACGGGCGCAGGAGTATCTCCTATAGTTCCTGATCCAGATGTGGAGTCCGGAGTTGCATTGCTTCCTTGTGCGAGGAGAGCAGATCCCCTTCACTATGGTGGAGGACGTGTACTTCTTGACTGGGCTCCCGTTTTGGGGTGTTCCCCTACTGGTGGAGTTGGTGCTACCGAGGGATCTGGCCCTAGCGACCATTGGCCGGAGATACTGTTCAGGTCAGAACTTTATGTTCGGGACGGTTGTGAGCATTGGGTCAATAGATACCATGGCGCATCGTTGTATAATAGCGATCGTTGTGAGAGTATATGGGTCACTGGCGACCCAGCGGATCAGTGGGGGCCAGCTGATGGTGATGGAGAGAGTACTAGTTGGTGAGCATTTCGCCTGGGGGTTGATGCTGCATGCCAGGATGGTAGGGCAGCTGGACCACTACCGGTCCACGGATACGGGGGATTTTGCCTTCGGGTCTATATTGGTGGCTTGGTTTCTGGAGAGGGTGTCAATGCTGCGCCCTAGAATTCTATTGGGTGTGCCTGGGGCGCGAGAGCCGTGACTGAGGCGTTGGTCGACTGTGTTGCTTCGCCATGGTGGTGGCGAGGGTGGCCACTTCTTCACTGCAGAGGCGGAACAGGTATGGCGGAAGATGTCGCAGGTGATACTATGGTACCCCTATGCTGGGGTTGACTTCTGGGATGATCCGGACATGGTGCTACCTCCAGGGGAGGTGTTTGACCACCGAGGTATGTTGATTTGATGATGTTGATATGTATGTTTTTGTGTTGTTTGAGATAGCATGCCTTATGTATATGATATAGATGTTGATACTATCTTTTGTTTGTTTGCATGTGCAGATGTGGCACCTCGTGGACGCGAGGTGGAGTTGCAGAGAGCATCGGCTCATCAGGAGCTGGAGAGACTGCCGCGGGGAGAGAGACGTCGACATGAGGACGTCGCAACGTGACCTGCTGAGCCGGAGAGGGCAGCGAGGAGACGTCGGTTTGATGACCCTAGTGTTGGGCCATCACATGCTCCTCCGACGGCTGTCGGAGTGGATTTTGAGGACATATGTCGTCGTCTAGAAGTGGTGTTACAGGATGTGCCTGAGGGCATATGGCCTCGCATCCAGGATGAGGCTTTCCTGGAGCAGTGTGTGGGGGTGTCGTCACCATAGCGGGCCATAGTACGACGAGCAGCAGTGGTTGTTGCGCTGACGACCGGACGACTATCGTCGGGGCAAGAGGGGCCAGTAGGGGGGGGGACCACCACCTCCTAGGGAAGGTGGTGGTGGGCCGCCATCACCTGAGGGGGGAGCAGGCAGTGGTGCTCTAGAGGCACCGTGAGTGGTGCTCTGATGCATTGATGTATATATATTTTTTGTATATAGGATGGTGAGCCCATTTTGTACTGAGGTGCTACATTGGCCTGCGGATACTTGTATTTTTTGTATGTAAACATTCGGATGGCACTGTGGACCTTTTTATATACATGATTATACATGTTTGAGATCTATGTGGTGTTTACATGTTTTTGGGTAATTTTTTGATGATGTCTATTCTATATATATGCTGTGACAAGTTGTGTTATATGTTTATGTATGTGTAGAGGTAGCTTGATGTGATATATGCCAGTCTAACACAATATTCGCTAGCTTATCCGTAATTTGATTCAATTGTCTTGGAATATGTGTAAATGTAATGGAATCAAAATGGCAAGATAAAAGTCTAACCTGCAGGTATTTGGGAAAGAGACAATGATTGTGGATGCGGTACACATTGTTGAGCTGGAGTACGACTAGTTGAGAGTCGAGGAAGACACTAAGGTGACGAATACGATGATGTTGGGCATCGGCCAGGAGGCCAATGACGGCAGTGTATTCAGCTTGGTTGTTGGTTTCGAAACCCAAACATATGTCGTTTGAATGGAGCATTTCATGTGAGGGGGTGTAGAGAGCCCAAGCAGCCGAAGCGAGATTTTGTGTCCAACGGCTGGCGCCGTTGGCGTAACCAATGTGGTAGGCTGGTGGAGGAAGCATCTTTCAATAGCACAAAGGATAGTTTAGACGTGAGGGAGGGAAAAAATATTAAAAACGCTATAAAAGAAAATAACCTAAAGTAGAAGGACTACATTTAAGCGTAAAATTTCTTGAGATACAACCCGTTGATGAGTTCTTTGAGAGAGAGACCTTCAGGGGAGGCCAAGATGTATGCACCTTTGGTGAGGCAATGTTGGATAATGTATGGGCCATGCCAGAGTGACTCTAATTTGTCGTGGCCAAACGTATCATGAGCAATATCATAAGCCAGGACGAGGTTGCCTTCACGAAATGAGCGAAGGTTGACATGGCGATCAAAGGTAGCCTTGGATCATTTTTTAGCTGCCTCATTGTTCTATAAGGAAGATCGATGATCTTCATCCAGAGACTCCAAGTTCAGAGGGCACTGCTCCATTGGAGCAGTGTCGGGTAATAGCTCAATTGCGGTGCATAAGGTGGGAATTTCGCACTCGATGGGAAGAGTGGCCTCAACCCCATGGACTAAATGAAATGGTGTGAAACCAGTAGCTGTTTTCACAGTCGTTCGGTAAGCCCATAGCACATAAAATAACATATGATGCCAATTGGTTTTATGTTTATTAACCGTGCGTTGTAACATGGTCTTGAGGACTTTGTTAACTGCTTCGACCTATCTGTTAGACTGAGGGTAATATGGTGAGGCAAACTCGTGAGAGAATCCTAACTGAGATGAGATTTCGACGAAGATCGCATTCTCAAAGTGTTTCCCATGATCGGAAACGAGTTGGAGGGGTACTCCAAAGTAGGATATGACGTGGTTAAAGAAAAAACACACTGCAATGTCAGCGGTGTTGTTGAAGGTGGGCATAGCTTCTGCCCATTTGGTGAAGTAATCAACGGCGACAACAATGTATTTGTGACCATTGTTGGAGGGGGGATTACAAGTCATGAAGTTGATGCCCCATTTACAAAAGGGGCCGGTAGTAATGACAGGGTGAAGAAGAGCGGGGGGAGCTCGGGCTTTATTGGCGTAGAGCTGACATTGCTCACATCGTTTCACGGCATGAATGCAATCATGAAACAGGGTAGGCCAAAAGTAACCGGCTCGGATAATCTTTTGAACAGTGGATATGCCCGAAAGATGGCCCCCACATGCGTCGTTGTGGCAGTCATTTAAGACTCTATCGGCCTCGTCAATAGTCAGGCATCGATGAAGAATGGTGTCGACACCTCGCCGGTATAGGATGTCTCCGATGAGGAGGTAGCGAGGGGCCTGATGGAAAATACGACAACGATCATCTCATGAAAGGTGGTTACCGAACTTTTGGGTTCGAAGGTAGACGAGGAGGTCACCATACCAAGGATCATCCAAGGTGATGTAAAAGATATGTTTGTCAGGAAAGTTAGTGTTGACGGGGGTACTAGTGGTGTCAGAGGGGAGGGTCGTGACAAGTTCGGGGAGAACGAGAGCCTTCTTACTCTTAGGTGTTGAGAACTCGAGGTCATACTCCTGAAGGATAACGATCCATCGAGCAAATTTGTCGTTAACTCGTCGATGGCTGAGAAAGTACTGCATAGGCTTGGAATTTGCGACGACCTTTGTTGTTCGAAGCAGAATGTAGTGGCGCAGTTTCTGGACTGCGAGGACGACTGCTAGAGCAAGTTACTCTTCGTTTTTATACTTCAAGGGTGGCCCTGAGAGGTTTTTACTAACGTAATAAATGACATGTTCATGATTGTCATCACCTAGCTGGACGAGAACGTCGGCTACTGATACAGCTGATGCTGATACGTAGAGGATATAGTCGCGATTGTAGTCAGGTGCACTAATTAAAGGTGTGTTCGAGAGGGCGGTTTTAATATCGTCAGTTGACTGTTGGGCATGGGTGTCCCAGTGAAATGGGATTTCGTGACGTAGTAAGTGAAGGAAACCGTGTGCGCGGATGGCGTAATCTGGGACAAAGCGTCTAAGAAAGTTAGCTTTTCCCTGTAGACTCTGAAGTTGTCGTAAATTCCAGGGAGGTGGAATTTGGGTGATAGCTTGGACTTTGAGGGGGTCCACAGTAATACCACTTTGGGAAACAATAAAGTCGAGGAGGCGCCTTGCGGTGACACAGAACACGCACTTGAGAGGATTCAAGCGGATGTTGTACTGACGACACTGTTGAAAGATGATTCGTAAATCATCAAGATGTTGGGTGTGTTTCTTGGATCGAGCTATGAGGTCGTCCAAGTAGGCGAGGATGATATGAGCCAGATCGTGAAAGATGTATGTCATAGCCCGCTGGAAAGTTGTGTCGGCATTTTTTAAGCCGAAAGGTATGACACAATATGCAAAAGTACCCCATGGGGTAGTGAATGTAATTTTATATTGATCGGCGGGGTGAATCTGAATTTGATTATAACCAGAGAATCTGTCCATAAAGGATAGAGCCTCATGGCCTGCGTAGTCGTCGATAATTTGATCGATGAAAAGTGTTGGAAAATTGCCTTTGGGACACGCGTGATTGAGATCGCGAAATTCTGTGCAAACACGGATAGTGCCCTATTTTTTGTTAACGGGTACAGGTTTGGAAACCCATGAGGTATAGGCGATGGGGTAAATGAAACTGGCAGTGCGTAATTTGTCAATTTCAGCTTTGATGGCCGCATCTTTAGATGGGTGTAGCGGTTGTTGTTTTTGACGAACTGGTGTAATGTCGGGCCAGGTGTCGATGCGATGTTCGACAATAGAGGGATCAAGGCCAGGCATTTCCGTGTATGACCAGGAAAAAATATCCCGATATTCTTGGAAGAGGGATTTATATGCGGTGATTTCCTGAGGAGTGAAAGCAGCTCCAATGGTGATTTCTTCGACGATGCCATTTTTAATGGAAATGTCGATTTTAATGGTTGGGGAAATGTTGGCCATGTTGCCTTCTTCAAAAGCATCAGGGGCAAGAATGGGGTTTTTGAACCAGTCGATAGGCCCTGAGGGGATAAAATCCTTGGTTTCGACCGCGTAAATGGGGTTTTGGTTAGGAGGCATGGACGCTTCATGTCGAGAGAAGAGTGCGCGATGGTGTAGCGCATCCCAAGGGAGGTCAAGGTGGTTCAACTCTTCGAGTATTTCCTCGTCGCCTTGGAAGTGACGGGAATACAAGGGGTCATGAGGAGTGATGTTAGTGATCGTGGTCGTGTGGTTGCCCCCTGGTGAGGAAGAAGCAGGGGGAACAATGTTAGGAGATTGTGAGGGTTCACTCGACATAAACCATATATTGAAGTATTGAGGGGTACCCATGGTGGTTGGGTGTAGAATGTCTGTAGCGGAATGAGCAGGAGAGTTGGGGGGGTTGGGGGGTGAATCCTCAGATAAGTCATCTAAGAACCATGGAGGTGTTGGGAGGGCTTCGGTTTCGGGAGAAATGACATGAAGATCCTCTAGTGACGAGGTAATGTCACTTATCGTCTCTACGGGCCGTTGAAGTAGGGTCAATTGGCATTGCCTATATTCAAGGATCATAGGACACTGGTATGTAAAATGAGCTAATGAATCATAGAGAGAGAAAAGGCATCTCATACGTTCATTGACTGAAGTGGTGACATAATGGATGTCTGTGATATTTGTTGAGGAGGACGTAGCAGGACTGGGTTTTCTCTGGAAGTTTTGGCGTATTGTGGCTAATGTTTGCCGAAAGCATGGCAGGGCTGGGCAATGGTGGGTATAGTGGCCATACTCTGAACATATAGCACAAGCGTATTTGGTCCTCAACCCTTTACTACTAGAAGGGGGGGTGGTAGTGGTGGGACTAGCTGTAGTGGCGAGTGTTGGGGGAGTTTGATTGAGTGGGATCAAATTCCGTAATTCTGGTAGAGACGGGAAGTTGTTGGTTTGGTGTCCCTCTTTCTCACATAGTGCGCAAGGTGGTGGGATGCATGGAGGAAGTGGAGTTGTGGGCTTCTTCTTCTTTCTCCTACCCCCAGTTGTGGCAAGGGGGTTAGTGAGTGGGGGTGTGGTTGGAGTAAGAATGGGAATCATCATGGGGATTCCTTCTTTTTGGGGTGGAAGGGATGGTCGAGGGACCATCTTTGGTGGGTTTAAATACCAAACTGGGATTGCTAACACCATATTAGGTAGTGTGAGAGTTGCGGCTACCTGAAAAGATTCGATACCTGGTGGAGGGTAAAAGAAGGGAATTTGAGTGATGGCTTGGGGAACTGTCTCCCAAACTGGAATATGTCCTTGGGGAGATGTGGAATCGTGGCCTGGTGGGGTCGACGAGTGTCCAGGAGGTTCTGGAGGGGGGGTTTCTGCGACGAGTGGGACATCAGATATGATAGAAGCCTCTGTAGGAGGAAGGGTATCCTCTGTGTGAGTTCTGTTAGATGATATCACGCATACTTGATTGGAAGGATGAAGGAGTGGTGGTGCTCCATGGTATGTTCCTAACAGGGATGGATCTTTAAAAATCCCAGGACCCATCTCGACGAGTGGATATGCGTTGTGGCTTGTGTGGATGAGAGGAAGAATGTTATCGATGTTGGAAGATGGGTTAGGCTCATAATGTGAGACTTGGTCAATGGTAACGATCTTCCCATTGTGAGGGAACATCATTGTCCGAAAGACAGAAGATGCCACTGCCTTCATAGCGTACATGTAGCTACGACCGAACAGGATATTATAATCGAGAGGGGCGTCGATAACTTCGATATCGATGAGAATAGTCTTGCCCCCTGAGTTCGACGGGGACATTTTGGAAGAGCCCTTAAGGAGACGATGGTCGTCTGTCATAAGCGCGTAATGTGATGGCAGAGGGTATGAGTTCCGGGGAACCAAGTTTCTGCCATACCGTTTTGGACATAATTCATGTAGATGGACCTTCATCGATGATACACCGATGAACTGTGATGTTCCAAATTTTTACTGGTATTCGAAAAGCGATCAAGGCGGGAAGACGAGGTTCTCCGCTGTCAAGATCAAAGGTAATGAGTCGGGTATCTGCGGGGTCGACTGCCCCCAAGGCAGAAAGTAATGATTTTCGCTGAGTAGGGCAAGTCTAGAGGACCTCCAACGTTGACATGGCAGCCAGGGATTGTGCTAAGTCATCTACCAAACTACATTTATGAGCTACCCTAGCCTATCGGTTGTGGACATTCCTGCGCCATGGGATGCGAGGGATGTGAAGCGATGGCTCGGTGGTAGGGCGAGGAATCACCAATGGGGGTCCCGTCGATGTAGGGTTTTTCTCTGGAGGGATGGGAGGAGACTCAGCGGGTGCATGATACTGACGATTACGTGTTTGTAGAAGGATTTCTTCCTCACTAGTGAGGAGAATTGTGCGATCTGTTGGATTGTTGGGGTTGAGGTATTGTCCCACTTGAGGTGGGGGATGTTGTGTGTCATGTTGGGTGTTTATCACACCTTGATGTGGAATAGGATTTTTCATCACGGCGGGAGGGGGTTGTTGTACATATTGTTGTGGTGCCTGTTGAGGGGCAGGCGGTGCTAGAGAAGGGGGAAGACTACCAGAGTCTTTCAACCATTTGAAATCAGCAATTTGGGGGCAATGATGAGTGTAATGGTTGAACTCACCACAAAGGGCACAAGGGAAAATGGTTTTAACGTTATTGTTATTTCGCCCTTGGCATTTATTATTATTGCCCCCTTGGGGGTTTTGGTTCCCTTGGTTCGGATTGCCCCTAGTGTATTGGTGTTGTGGGGGTTGATTCCCACCTTGACCTGGGTTGTTGTTATTTATGTTCCGTCCTTTCTTCTTAGCATTGTTCGACGGATGGGTTATATTGGCCGTATTCACCTGTTCGAAATTTTGGTATTGTTGAACGGCAGAGGGTTGAACAAAATTCACCCCTGCATGAGGATGTGAGGGAGCCATGGGTTGTGGAGGACCAGGAAATGGGAAGTACGGATTCTGTGGTGGTATCGATCTGTAAGGTACATAGGAAAGCGTAGTGCTTTCACTAGTACTATAAGCTGAGGTAGAGGGGGTACCAGAGTTTGTTGGGATAGGTGGATGTATAGGGGGTGCCGGTGGTGGTCCACTGATGGGTGGAGGTATAGAAACAGGGTATGGTTGTTGATAAGGGGGTGGGGGGTAATAAGAAGTGCCCCCGTATGTCGGTGGGAATTGAGGTGTTCCATACATTGGTGGTGGTTGGGGTTGTGGACTGTGGTGAGTGGTGGTACCAATCAGTCCGTCTGCTGAGTGAGACATCCTAGGTTTTTCTTGGCCAAATGGCACAGGTTTGGGAAGATCAGGAAGTACAGTGTATAAGTACCCTGACTGTGCATAGATGAGGTCATATTGTTGGGCCTTACTGATGGCTTCCTCTTCCGATTGAGGGAAGGTGGAAGCTACATCCTTACCGAGGAGAGAGACAAGTGATCTAAGAAACCAGTCGAGACACTGTTGCTTGGTGGTTTCTGCTTTACACAAACTACATCACCTACGCCACTCGTGAATGTGGTTAGTGATATGTGTGGCTGAGGTTTGTTTGAAATTAGAAAGTAGTTCTATACCATTGTCGTGGCGGATGGGTAATTGGAAGAAGGTCAAGAATGCTTTGGCCAATGACTCAAAAGTGGCGTGGGACCTTGATTTTTATTCTACATACCATTTGGTCGATGGGCCAGTGAGTGTGCATTGAAATAATCGCAGTCTGATGGAATCATCCATAATGCTATTGGAGGAGCACCATAGGTGAAAATTCATGACATGGTTGGCAGGGTCATCGCCTGCCTTTCCTTCAAACGTTGGTATGTCTGAAGGTAGTTTGGTGGGCATTGCAGGCCATGTGGGATCATGCAATATAGGATCATTGGTGAGTTTGCTGAGATCTGGTATGTTGAGAGAGGCCAAATATGGCATCTGCAGTGGGGGGGGAGGATTAGCTCCAGCCATGGTGTGGGTGTGTTGTGAACCTGACCCTTGAGGGGGGCTAGGTGGGTTGGTGCTTCCTCCTTGAGAGGAAGTGGGTCCCCCGCTTTCGTGTAAAGGAGAGCGAGTGAACGGATGACTTTGGGAAGTGGACCCAAGCAATGTAGAACCAAGCAGAGCTGATCCTAACACAGTAGCACTCACAGGAGTGTGTGAAGGAGGGGCCGATGAGTGGGCATGACCAGATACTCCCCCTAAGATATGAGGGAGGTTTAGCAAGCGTCGTGAACGACGGGGGTTATGTGGTTCCCCTATGATGTCATACTAGCTGTGTGAATGTGTGCAAAGAGTGGTGAGAGTAATATAGAAACAAGAGCCTTTGTGTTGGAAGTTTACACAATATATATATCCAAATCAAACTGTAATCAGATGTGCATCATACATAAAATGTTTTTGAAAAAGAAGCATATATGTGGGTAAGTGGGTTTTGTCTGCGTGGGGAATCAAAAGAAAGAAAATTCTCGTGTCTTAGAAGACGTAACGTCCTTCCTCTCAAATAGCACTGGACCTTCCAATAGTACTCAACAGTGGGGTCTGAAGTCACTAGAAGAGAAACTAGTGAAGGATGAAATAATTGGTTATAATGAGGGGTAAAGGGGGCATATCCCGAAAGAGCTGGCGATATTTCCCAATAGCCACACAAAATCCAATCAAGGTGCAATTGCAGCCCACAATTGCCACCTGGGTAGATGTCCTAAAGTTGGTCACTAGGTACCTCAGTCAAAGTGCGGCATTTAGATTTTCGGCCTAAGAAATGGATCACGGGCTGGATCCCGTCCAAGAGGTGGGTGCCTCAAGGGGAGACGCACAGAACAACCGGACCTTGGCCTTCAACCCTTCACAGGTATCTCCCTGCCTTATGGTATTAGGAACACTTGACTTGGAGGATTTTCAGTTCCCTATTGGACAACTTCTATGGTTTTGACAATGTGAGAACCAAATAACGGGGAGTTATTTGGATGCCTATCCCCGAAATCCTACCTAGACTAAAAAATTTCTTTTGGCACCTCCTGTGGAGGAAAACTTAGTGAGTTTTTAGAAAGATTTTAGATGTAGTTGTTTTGGGAGGTTGGGGGTGCAAACCAACCTCGTTGATTAAAAATGGGAGTGGATAGTTTCGTCAAGAAAAGGGTGGGGTATTTTCGGAATCCCTTTGGAGGAAACTTACTTTGACCTCCACGTTTCAAGAAGAAGCTATGTGAGTGATAAGTGACTTTTGTGTGTGCGTGAAAGTGTGCCATTTTTTAGTGAATTAGATGTCACCTTGTTGCATGTGGACTTCGCTTGGTCCTTACAAGTGTTTGATTACCTAATTAACTAAGTGCCTTTGGTACAACCTTGCATAATTCAAAAGTCCCTAGGAATCTAGCATGTGGACATGTGGGTCCGTTACTATCCTTTTAACTCCCTATTGTGATGTAATCTAAGAAAAGCTTTGAAACTATCCTAGATTGATCATGTGGGCATGTATGGGCCCGTTACAAACCTTTAAACTTCCCTGGTGATTTGATCTAAGAAAGCAAAAATTCAAACACTATCCTATCTTTGTAGCATGTGGGCATGTATGGACCCATTACAATATTAAGATGTGTTTGAAAAAGTAAACTAAGAGGAGTCCCAAGAAGGGTTGTTTTCCTCTCCTAAAGGTTTTAATGTTCTTAAGGGAGATGAAATTGTTTCACAATCTTTTTCTGATTCTCAAGATCGCTTGGAGGCGCGAGAGAAGAGCATACTAAGTGATTGCTATTCAACTCCTAGTCCCAATGCAAGTTTAAATTTTATTAAAAATGATTTTCAACTTATCTTGTGAGTCAAAACAAGCCATCCATGTGGCAAAAAGCAAAGAAGGGAAATTGATTGATCCTCTTAAGTGCCTATGTGTTTTTGACTAACCCCTTTATATGATGAGGGGACTAAGTGTGGTGCAGCTTTAAAACATGCTTGAAATCATTTTTAAGAAGGAAAATGGCCTTCCCCACATCTCAACAACTTTACAATGTGAATTTTTGCACAGGTGTGCGGATCTCAGTGGAGACATAGGCGCACAGAGCGCATGCGCGCGAACAGAGACAAGTCAATAGGCGCACGTGCGCAGAACAGAACTGTGAATCAGGCACATGTGCGCACGGTGCGCGTCTGTGGGCCTAAAAACCTGCGCATATATGACACACGACCGAGAATGAAAATCTGAATGGATTTCTCTCAATTCAACTTGGAATTGGCTGAGTGGCAAGTCGGCCTAGGACGGTTAGTGCACCTGCAAGTTAAACAAACTAAAAGAAGAGCAATAAAAACCCAAACGAGGTAGGAAATTGATACCTTTCCCCAATGGAGTCGCCAATCTGTTGCGCCTCTTTCATCACCTTAGTGAGCAAAATAGAGGTGCTTGCAAGCTCAGTTGGGTCTGTTGAGCAGGACAGCTGCAAGAAAAAGAGTTAGGGAAAGAAAATAAAAACTACAATTAAGAAATAAACTAAGAAATGCAATAAAAACTAAATTCATGAGCATAGGGACATAGAAACAAAAAGAACCATAAGACCCATGTCACCAATGTTGAGGCTGATCTATTAGTGAAACAATACACCAAGAAGAAAGGGGACTATGAGTCTCTTCTTCCTCCAAGGGAGGGCTCTTAGACCCCCACTAGCTAGCTCTTCTTACAACAAAGAAAAAATGGAAAATGATGAAAGAACTCTTTACAAATCCACTCAATGGGTGAGATGGATTGTCCAATGCAATGGTGGCAATATGCTCTTGACAAGGATGGAGTCCTCAAGAGAATAGAGGCAGCATAACATTACTTTGAATTCCTTGAAAAATGAGGTGCATCCATGGCCTTTTTATAGAATTCCTTTGGGTTATTGTTTAACTGCTTTGTAGTATGAAAAGAGGCCAATTAGGGCATTCCTAGGTCTTTGACCAGCCCACCAGTTGGATCCAGTCCAGATTTGAGGGTCAAATCGGATTGGGAGCTGAACCATAAGTGGGTGGGAGGCCGACCACTCTCATAAATGCGTCGTTTAGTAGGTGTGTGGCTTTTTGCGATAACAATCGTGCATCGTGCACATGCGCATGATTTTTGTGTTCCTGTTTCGCGCATGTGCGCGCGCACCCAATGTTTGCATAGCGCTCTTCAATTTTTCACTACTTTGTATAGTTTTTTACCCTTTTTTGAATGTTTTAGTATTAATTCAGGTCCATGGATGACTTCATCATTGTTTGACGATGTTGATTTCTTGTAACCATGTGCGAACGAAATTTCAGTGATAACAAGGGGCTTGGAATGATAGTCGTTTGCAAAACATGGCTAGATTGCACTTGGTAAAAGTTGTGGCATTTCCGCAATGCCAATATCACCACTATATTTGAGGCATAGAGTGACTAAGATTTAACAAAATATTCTTAGGAATGAGTCCTTGAATGTGGTTCATAAAAAAATTATCACCATTGGTATCACAAATTTCCTATTAACCTTGTCCTAAGGGATCCAAGATCGAGAGGGTTCGTCCAAGAGAACATTAGACGAACAAATGTCACTCTTGTAGACCCTTAAGGTTGAGAACCAAGAAGATTTGTCCAATATCCACCCCTCACAAATAAATAAAGAGGACCAGTAAAGATAATGATCATTAAAGGACAAGTCATATAGAAGAGATGCATCCTTCTAGGAAAGGAGAGGATTTATGGCTTCCCAATCCTTACATATGATTTTAACAACAAAGGTTCTATAAATTTAGACATGAGGAGTAATAAGAAGGATTTGAAGATATATCCCTTTCCAAGTAGTATTCCTTGTTGAATTTGATGCCTTTGAAGAACCTTCTAGGCTTACTTTCCTTCCATAGCTTGAACAACCCAGTTTGCAAACAATGTTTGGGCTTGGATCCTTGTATGAAAAAATCCAAGGAAATAAAAATTTATTGGGTTGTAGAAGAACTCCCAAGTGATGCAATGAAACCCTTTAAATTTTTCACATTTTTCCAATAGAAAATTCAGCATACCCCTATGTGCTATGTTGAGGATATGGGTTACTTTGTGAAACCACCAAATTCACACCAACTTCTTACTCTGATACCACAATGTAATGTACACAATTGCATAATAATTAAGATATAAATATCATTCTTACATATAATGTATGGACAATAACAGTTTTTCACCATAAATGCATTGCCCATAAATAATTATTCTACAACCCATGAGCACATTCATTTATCTCGGCGCATAAAACATTTTTTTGCTTATACATTGTGTTGGGTATAAATTACAACAAGGGTGTACAATTTACATTAATATAATGTTTATGTACTATATCCATACAAGAATGAAAATACAATATGAAAACCATATCCAAAATATCCTTCATAAATCTTCAAACCCTAGTGTCAGTCGAATTATATGATAATAATTTGGTTACATTTTATAATCAATCTGAGTTGGTAAACTTGTGAAGTGCTAGGAATAATATATGCAGAAGCTAACCTTGAAGTGTCTTACACACCATTTTCTAATGAACTATGAAGAAAAACTCTCAGAACTGGTTTATCATCTAATAGTGAGTATTCTAAGGCAAAATTGTTGGTTGGATATAGATCCTTATATTCAATAGTACTCCATTGGATTCACTTTGTGAGTTATATTGGCAACCTTCAATTGAAACTATAAACAACAGAATTGAGAAACTAATGCATGCAAGAAAGATGTCTATCATGAGCAGTTTCCAAACCCGTGAAGAATTGGTGACCATTAATTACATCAAACAATGGCTCTGACAATTTCCTTGTTCATAGAATCGTCATTCAAACTGAAATACAAGGAAGAGTGAAATTATTTTTCCAACAATCATTAGTTTGATCCCCACAACAAAAATAAAACTACATTAATTGAATAAAATCACACAGCGAAGATAAATTGTTGGACAACATATACCATAGGGAGGGGCCCTATCTACTTTGGCATACACTACCAAGAAAGAATACAATGGAGAGATATTGGTATGAAACAAGTTATTTATTCCATAACTCTCCCCACAATTACATTTTTCCTCCTTACATTTATACATATAACTTACATCTCATAGAAGGAAAATGGTTACAACAAAATGAGACCAGATCCCAAATACATGGATCTACAACTAACACAAACTTGATTAAGGAAATTAAGGTTAACTAATGGATGTTGGATATGTTTACATAATATAGAATCACAACAACATGATCTTTTCCAAAACCATATTCTCATTTTTTCCCACAAGAGGTGTAACCACCCAAATATTGAGGCACTACAGGAATTTAGGGTGCTACAAGATTTCTTGGAAAATCCTTCTTAAAGATCCACCCATATCTCCCAAACTGTTTCTTATTTTGGAAATTTACCCAAGATCTACTCAATTTGGGGCATTCTGCACAAAACCAATGCCTTCAATTTTCCCAAATAATCTTCATTTGTTTGTAAATGTCGTAGTAAAATTTCTTCTAGAAACAAGATGCTACAGGATTCGAAAGATGCATGTTCGAGTAGTCACATAACTTGCAATATCGGTAGTAAATTGTTGAAATTTTGCATGTAAGTTAGGAAACCATATATTCTATTATAAATAAACATCAAAACATGGGGAATAAACAATAATTTAATGATTAATTGTCTTATGAAGCTCAGATGCAGTGAAGGTTTATAAAACAGGCAAATGTGTAAATACAAGTGACAAATAGGTGAAGATGAAGAATAAGTCAAGCGAAAAGTTGACCAAATGGTCTTGAAAACATATCAATTTTGAGACTCAACATCTCCCCCACACTCAAGTCATTGTATGTCCTCATGCAAAAAATCTTGTGAATGAATGTTGCATACTTGGAATGTCTAGTCCCTTAGTCTGCACTCTTAACTAGGTCAGAGGGCCTTGAAATTTTCTTGTTCTAATATCATTTACATAATATTAGGGTGAAATACCTTGAATGCAGAACTTTTGTTTTCCCTTGTGTCTGTTTTATGTTTTAGACAATGCCAATGTAAAGGAAAAATGAGGAAAGCGACAAAACGGAAAAAGGAATTGGGTGTTCTTCGGTTGAATCCTTGTAGTTATTCAAATTGTGTAAGGCATGTGTGATATGGATAAGAAGTATAGGGACTGAAATTTTTATGGGAGAGATTCAACAGTCAATGATATAAATCCCCAAGTTAGATGTGTACTTATAAATAGAAATTGTAAGTACCTAATTACTTTTCTTATTTTACCTTTGTTCTGGCTTGGTTTATTTTGATGTGATGTAGGTATGTTGATCCTAATGAAGAGGGATGAATCTGGTTTCATAAGGAAGAGAAATTTGTTGGATACCAACTGGAAGAGCTCATTATGTAAGGCTGGAAATTTCCTACAGTTGGCAGCCATTTTTCTAGTAAGCTTAGCACAAATACTCCCCCCAAAAACTGAGACAAAATCAGATGAAGAAGAAGGAAGTAGAAAGAAATTTGTTGCAAAAATGAATTATTAATTTATATACTTCCTCCATATATTATAACCATGCTCATCCATTCCATCATTCTCGTCATCTGATTTGTGTACTTGCAGGTAAAAAAGCATAAAAATAATTACAACAGACGTGTGAGGGGATAGATCACAATTTTGATCTACAGATCAAAGTCATTGTGAGGTTTGGAGTAGAGTGAATATCTCTTTATGAATGTGGTGATATGAACTATAGAGCTAAAAACATTATTGATGTAGGAGCATCGCTCCACCTCAGCACGCGCCAGCTGGTCAGCATGTTGGTGTGCATTCAAGGAAAGGAGAGGCGTCGTCCTCTCATTTTGCCTTCAAAATCTAAATCGTGATTAAGGCAATTAATGTTGTCAGGATGGAAGAGCCAAGTTGTGCCTTTGCAAAAGTTGTATATGAGGTCGTCATTAAGTGGTTGACGATAGGAGGGATCTGCATCCGATTTGGATCAAATTTCCACTCGTTGTAATCTACCTCATTAGTCAGGCATTTTGAATGGTGATTAGACACCACTAGCTTAGTTTGGAGGGAAGCTCGTCAAGCCCCTCTTGTATAAATATTTGTATTGTTTCCCGGAAGAAGGGGTTGGTAGATTGTAGAGAGGTTGTTGGAGGTTGATGAGAGCCGAGACTCAGTTGTAGTCCGAACTCATAGATTGTAAATTGGCATTCCATCATTAATAAAGAAAGAACAGATTTTAATGTTTGTCATTTTCCTGTGTAATGGATGTTTATTTGTGGATGTCATTCATGTGTGTTTATACTGTAGATGTATGTTATAATTCTCCTGCAGGGATAGAGTTAGAATCCTCTAACTATGAGTTGGTTGAATTAGTTATGGGTTCTTTAGGATGAGTGCAAGAAGTGCGCGACAAAGAGTTGAAAGTCGGTAAGTCGACGCAAGGAGTGTGTGTCTGAACTCTTTCGAGTCAGAGAAGAACATGCCAGGAGGGCACACCAGAATAATTCACAGACTCAAGGGAGAATTTCAAGGTTGTTGAATACCTTGGAAGAAAGTCTATGTAGGATTAAGCGTAGCATAGAGTTACCGAATACTTTGTAAGACTGGGCATTGAGAAAGTGTGAGAGCGCACAGGATCAACACATTCTAGAGTGTTGGAGACATTGAGATAACCCCAGAGTTATTGAACACTCTAAGGAAGGAAGGCTTTGCAAGTGTGCATTGAGCGGGGCAAAGGATTTTCCTTAGTAGACCTGAAAGAACTCAAGAACAAGTCATCTGAAGGCTTGAATCGAGTGTGCCAAAGACAAAGTGAGTTCATCTCACAAACTCGGGAGGAAGAGCATTGATTTGCCAGGAGAGCACCAAATAGTCCACATAAGGATGCAGAAGAGCGAGAACCTTCAATGTTAAACCTAATAAAAGCTCTAAGAACTAGCGTTGTCGCGCGCAGAAATCTGTAAGGAGTGAAAAAGGTTCGAGAATAGTCGAAGTCTTGGGAAGAAAAGTGTTAAGTGTGCATAGGGAGTGAGGACTCACCGAATTCCCGAAGGAAAGAGAAATCGCCCATCATTGGGAGGAGACAGGTGGTGAAATATCAAGAGATCTGGGAGTTGGAACTCTGGAAGTCTTGCCGAGAGCAAGGAGTGATCTTCACAAAGTCACGAAGGGCGGACTAAATCCAGGTCATTAGATATGGAAAGGACATGTGGAAGAGATCCGCACATTTCGGAGGAGTAGCGCTCCGGAATAAAGGAGGAAAATAGAGAGGTGAGACTTCCGAAGTCTAGAGTCCGAATATATCACAGTCATTGATCTAGAGGAGGTATGAGGACCATCAATCCTTGCATCATTTGAGTTCGCCAATTCGAAGTTTGGGGACACAAGAGTTGGTTGTTGTGGATAGGTCGAAGTCCCGAAACCGAAGCGCATTTTATGGTTAGCCCTGGGATATATCCCGAGGCCATATGATAGAAAGGGCCTAGCACAGAGAGCTATCGTCGCGTCAATTTTCTTCAAAGGGCCAAGAAGAGAGCCGCGGGGGGGGTTAATAGAACCCACACTTTGGAGAAAGAGGGACTTGTGATAAATTTTCTTTGGGTTCTAGCAGGGGACCGAAGAGTCAATTCGACTCAGGTGTTTGAACGATCCTAGACCGGGAGGTCATGCAGCCCCAGCCCCGAGGAGAGAAGAGGGGGGGAGGGGTCCTGCCATCAATTATCACCATAGATGGCATTGATCTTTACAACCTATTGTATTGATTTTAGTGTTGATCTACATGTATTTTGAGCTTTGTAGTAATCACAAACTTCACGTCACCTGTGTGAATCACAAGGTCAATATTCAACTAAATGATTGAATGTATTTTACCCCTACTTAGAGTGTTTTAGTCCTATTTGAATTGCAAGAAAGAAACAAATCCCTCAAATACATAAATCGTTCCAACCAACATGCCCTGGAGTTTGCTTGTCTTGGACACAAATGGTTGTTCTTTGTTGACTTGCTAAAAAACGTGGATTTAATCATTTGACTAATATCTATGCTCCATAGATGGGTTGTTGAGCCGGTTTGAGGGGTGTGTTACCATATTGATTCCATTCCCAGAAAAAAACCATGTTTTAGATCTCCTTCAAATTGCCCACGACCATCTGAACCATGGAATGACTACAGGAATTCTGAGCGTGCACTGCTACAGGAAATTTCTGGCTACAAGAATTCTAGATGTGGACAATTTTAGGAAATCATCTCTTTGCATTATGGTGTTTACCAAATCCTTGCCCCATTTTTCTTTGCAAGAGGTGTATTGAGAGTGTTGCTATATTGTTATTGAATATTCATCTTTTGCATTCTTCTCTAACCATCAAAATGCTCCTGCAGCTACATAATTTATGAAAATGATCAATTTCTATATGAAATCCCATAGCTACCATATTTCTATTGATGCCATAAACTCATATCATTTGCAGGGATACTACATGCTGGAGAATTTTCAAGAGATCTGGAAAATGACACATGTTTGATCTGCTAAAGATGACTTTGTTGAAATGGAATGGTAGTCTTGGTTGCTAGAGTTTCATGAATTGTTGTAGGAAAATCATAAAGATCAAGTAGGAACCCACCTATACCCCTTAACATCACAAGCTTTCCATGCTAAATTTGATTTGTAGGGACTAATTGTTGAATGTTGATCACGTTTAAAAGGGGATGACGACTATACTCTTGAATTTTGTTGTTGTATCGCTTTTGTTTGAAAAATAGCTTGACATTTTGTTGCAGGAACAAAGAAATATGATATAGGAATAGAGAGATCTACTAGAGGACTTCTCCTTTTGGAATAATTTTCCCTGCACTAAGCGAAGGAGATCTATGTTTCTCCCAGAATTGATTATTTAAGAATGGCCCCTTCTTGTTATTGTTATTCATTTATTTCTACACTACCCTACCCTACTTGAAAAAGGAAACCTTTTCTCAAGTGTAGGAGCATCTCCAATGAATCCATGTGCGCAACAAGATTACAAATGTACTCATATTGAAATATGAAAAATATACCTCAATGACTGCCCAGATATGAGGAACCAATTTCTTTGATTGATGTGGTTCCAAGTGTTGAAGGATGAAGGAATATCAAGGAATGATGGAAATATGGAACCACTCTTCAATGTAGTCATGATTCCATTGGTTCTATTGTTTATTAGCATTAGGTTGGATGTCCTCCCTTGTCATGCCATGCGGATCTTCTAATAATTGTTGATCAGTCTACGGATTTGATGATAGGCATGATAGAAATTCATCAATCTCTTGCTCTAACGTCTTCTCTTCATCAAATTCTTTCCATGGCTCTTTGGTCCCTTCTAGGTATTCTCAATGATGTTGCTCTTGGACTTTTTGTTCTTGGATCACTTTCCAAGATTCATATATGTTCATGAATATTTTCAAGATATGCTCCTCCTGAGATGCAGAGATGTTACAGACTGGTTCTAGGATTTGAGAGATTTATTGGAGTATCACTTTTCTTCATCAATAGATTATTGAACATCCTTTAATATGTCTTGTTGGCTGATAATCCATGTCTTGCACATGGATTAGTGTATGGGGTTCTTACAGATAAAAAATTATAAAGAAAATTCAAGGCAAAGCATGTACTCAAACACTCATGCTACTAAGGCCATGTTGTCACCAACATCTTATTGACATGAGTAGTGAATCAAATTAAAAAGCTACTCACTTCAAGACTAACTCCTTAAGCACTTCCCCATAAATGATGCCAAAAATGTGAGTCGAATTATATGATAATAATTCTGTCACGTTTTATCATTGATCCGGATTTGTAAAATTGTAAAGTGCTAGGAAAAATATATGTAGACGCTAATCTTGAAGTGTATAACACACCACTTTCTAATGAACTACGAAGAAAAACTCTCAAAACCGGTTGCTCATCTAACAATGAATATTCTAAGGTAGAATTGTAGGTTGAACACAAATCATTATATTCAATAGTACTTCGTTGGATTCACTCTATAAGTTAGATTGAAAACCTTCAATTAAAACTATAAACAACATAATTGATAAATTAATACATGCAGGCAAGATGTCTATCATGAACAGTTTCCAAACCAATGAATAATTGTTGACCATTAATTGCATCAAAATGTAGCTCTGACAATTTCCTTTTTCATAGAATCACCATTCAAACTAACAGACAAGGAAGCATGAAATTCTTGTTCCAACAAGCATTATTTTTATCCACACAATAGAAATAAAACTGCAAAAATTGAATAAACTCACACAACGAAGAGAAACTATTGGACAACATCTACCAGAGGGAAGGGCCATGTTTCCCTTGGCATACACTACCAAGAAATAATATAGTGGAGATACCTTGATATGAAGCAAGTTCTTTATTCTATAATTATCCCCCCAATTACATCGATCATCCTTACATTTATACATATAGCTTACATCTCATAGAAGGAAAGTGGTTACAACAAAATGAGACCAGATCCCAAATGCATGGATCTACAACCAACACAAACTTGATTATGGAAATGGAGGTTAAATAATTGATGTTGGATATATTTGGATAACATAGAAACACAACATGATCTTTGACAAAACCATATTCCCAAATTCATCCACAAGAGGTTTAACCTCCTGAATATTGAGGCACTATAGGAATTTGAGGCACTACAGGATTTCTTGGAAAAATCATCTTAAAGATCCACCCATATCTCCCAAACCATTTCTTTTTTCAGATATCTACTCATGTTGAACTCATTTTTGGGAATTATGTACAAAACCCATGTATTTGATTTGCCCAATTCGTCTTCTTTTGTCCGAAAATGTCGTGAAAAAATTGTTTCTAGAAACAAGTCGCTGCAGGTATTCTGGTAGTGCTACAGGATCCAGAAGATGCATGTTCTAGTAGTCACATAACTTGCAATTTCAGTAGAAAATTGTTTAACTTTTGCAAGTAAGTTAGGAAACCACATAGTCTATTCTAAATAAACATCAAAACATGGGGAAGAAACAAGCTTGGATGTGGTGAATGCTTATAAAACAGACAAATGCATAAATACAAGTGAAAAATAGGTGAAGATGAAGGATAAGTCAAGTGAAAATTGCACTAAATGGTCTTGAAAATATATCAATTATGAGACTCAACACCTAGTTTATTCATGTGACAAGAAAGAAAATAAGGAACCTACATCAATAGACGTGAATAAACAGTTTGAATGAATGAAAAGAATACCTCCATAACCAATAAAAAGATCAAATATATCACCTGGGGAGTAGATTTGTTGAGGACGTGGCTCCAAATATTCCTACTTGGGAGGGTCCTTGACTTCCTTGATGTGTGTATATCCCCTCCTTTTTTGAGTGAGCAAGTAGCATGAAAATCCAAATCAATATCGAGAGGAAGGAGTCATCAACCTCTCTGGTGTTATTTTGGTAGTGTGTACCTAGTATGAATGGATGGATGGATGGATGGACTGACCTCAAGCATTTATTTATAGGGAAAATAATCATTAAACCCCCTTGACATGGTCATAAAAATAGTGGTTAATTGACCATATCAAGGCTAAGAATAACAATTAGGGTTTATAAATGTCCACTTATAACTACTTTCCCTTTTTATAAAATTCAAGCCAAAAAAAATAAAAATTGTGATTTTTACGGGCTAGTGCAACTTTTGGCTTTCCACACTAATAGCGCACTTTTTAGGGGCATTATTTGTGCTAGTCCTAATGGATCAAAATTTGTATTTCGGAAAAAAAAAAAACTTATGGAAACGTCACAAGTGAGCAATTTTTAGGTGATAATACGTTGAATAATAATAACTAGTATATGGGAAATTATAGTAGCATTCATATGCATTAATAGTAGTATTCATATACATTTCTTTCATATACATATAATTACATTATCTTCATGATTATTTCCCCTTTTGGCATACCCACAAGGCCATTTACCTCAAAATGACATGGCTAGAAATTAATATACAAGAAAGAGGTAGAGTTAAACCCTCTGCATTACAATATGTGGATGTACAACCTTCCAATTCTACATATGAATCACTACCAGGAAGATCAGCATGCACTCTTGAGCCCTAATTTCCACTCCTAGACTTGCAACTTCCAAAGTGAGAACATAATCATGAACACAACAGTCACCACAAGCATTAGTATCTAGAATATAAACAATACAAATCAATAGTTTAACTATGATCAGTTTCACTTTGATAAATATCTCCATGGGATCGTTTTTTCACCCATCCATAGGCACCAACTCAAGTAGGTGCCACCCCTATTCCATGCAATGAAACAACAACAAGGAATTTACTAGCTAAGGCTATGGTTTCCTCACTCAACTCGGTCAATTATTAAAAATAGGGATTTTTCATCTTAGCCCAAGTTCATCCCATTGTTCCTACAACAACCCCACTCTTCAGCCTCTCTTCCCCTAGCATCATCCCTACTCAACACAAGGAATGTGGTTCCCTTCACTTATAAATAGTCCATCAAGCTATCCCACTTCCCTCCAGTGCCCCAATGTAAGCTGGCCACGGAAATCTTCAATGATGGAAGCCATGGAATCTTAGTTGTAGTATTACACACACTCTAAGTCACAGTTATCCTCATATAGGTATAATAACCAAACTTATGGCAACAACATACCTCCAGGTATAGTGCAATCTTAGCACTAGAATACATCATACCAATGCAATCTCATCATATATGAATGGGCTCACAACATACCAGCATGGTAGCATTCTCCTCTGTCGTTTAGAATACCAACATCCTAGCTTACCAAAGCCTCTCTCAGCATATGTGCCTGGTCTTTTTCAGCATCCATGAATGGAAACCTCTTCTATGGTTTTCCCCCAAGGAAAGCATGAACCAATTATTTTTCCAAGAGGTGGAATGAGTCCCTTCCCAAGGCTTGCATAAATATATGACTCACATGGAGACCATGTGCCCCTTTATAAATCTTGGGAAATAAACATAAGGTAAATAATATAAAGAGATATGAAGGTTTGGGAGCTAGAAATTTGGAAACCTAAATAAAATATTATTTTATTGACCATCCCCCTATTTCCCCTCTCATTATTCCAATTCCCCCATGGTGCTCCTGGGGAGATATAACCCTAAGTGCACCTTTTTATATTATTAAATTATTATTTTATATAAATTTCAAAGTAATCAAATGTAAACCACTTATCCGCTTACCACATACTTACTCGTTATGTTCATGCTCATATGGGGTATTACATTCCTCCCCCCCTTGGAATAACAACACCCTTTGTGTTCTTCTTTCCAATAATAGAACGGTGTCTTCATTCTTCAACTACTCTTATAATGACCATCAAGAAAAATATGCTTGCTATAGCTATTTTTATGCAACAATTATTCCCTTCATAGGAATTTTCAACTTCACAAAGTAAGCATGTCTATTTATAATACAGAAATAAATATGCAATTTTAATCCAATACTTATATGTATGAATATTTATATGCTTCAAAATGACACAACGGGAAATATTTCATCTCATCGTCCTTTCTAACATACCCTCCTCAATCCTAGCAATCATGCCACATGAATTTCTCACAGCAAATTCATTTAAGTCTCCTCTTCCTTGCTGCACTCACCCTTCCAAGATCATGCATCCACTTCTCTACTAAGGGGGTACTTTCCACACTGATAGCGCACTTTTTATGGGTATTATTTGTGCTAGTCCTAATGGATCAAAATTTGTATTTCGGAAAAAAAAACTTATGGAAACGTCGCAAGTGAGCAATTTTTAGGTGATAACACGTTGAATAATAATAACTAGTATATGGGAAATTATAGTAGCATTCATATGAATTTATAGTAGTATTCATATACATTTCTTTCATATACATATAATTACATTATCTTCATGATTATTTCCCCTTTTGGAATACCTACAAGGCCAATTACCTCTAACTGACATGGCTAGAAATGAATATACAAGAAAGAGGTAGAGTTAAACCCTCTACATTACAATATGTGGTTGTACAACCTTCCAATTCTACATATGGATCACTACTAGGATGATCAGCATGCACTCTTGAGCCCTAATTTCCACTCCTAGACTTGCAACTTCCATAGTGAGAACATAATCATGAACACAATAGTCACCACAAGCATTAGTATCTAGAATATAAACAATACAAATCAATAGTTTAACTATGATCAGTTTCACTTTGATAAATATCTCCATGGGATCGTTTTTTCACCCATCCATAGGCACCAACTCAAGTAGGTTCCACCCCTATTCCATGCAATGAAACAACAACAAGGAATTTACTGGCTAAGACTATGGTTTCCTCACTCAACTCGGTCAATTATTAAAAATAGGGATTTTTCATCTTAGCCCAAGTCCATCCTATTGTTCCTACAACAACCCCACTCTCTAGCCTCTCTTCCCCCAGCATCATCCCTACTCAACACAAGGAATGTGATTCCCTTCACTTATAAATAGTCCATCAAGCTATCCCACTTCCCTCCAGTGCCCCAATGCAAGCTGGCCACAGAAATATTCAATGATGGAAGCCGTGGAATCTTAGTTGCAGTATTACACACACTCATGGTCACGGTTATCCTCATATAGGTATAATAACCAAACTTATGGCAACAACAGACCTCCAGGTATAGTGCAATCTCAACACTAGAAGACATCATACCAATGCAATCTCATCATATATGAATGGGCTCACAACATACCAGCATGGTAGCATTCTCCTCTGTCGTTTAGAATACCAACATCCCAGTGTACCAAAGCCTCTCTCAGCATATGTGCCTGGTCTTTTTCAACATCCATGAATGGAAACATCTTCTATGGTTTTCCCCCAAGGAGAGCATGAACCAATTATTTTTCCCAAAGGTGGAATGAGTCCCTTCCCAAGGCTTGCATAAATATATGACTCTCGTGGAGACCATGTGCCCCTTTATAAATCTTGGGAAATAAACATAAGATAAATAATATAAAGAGATGTTATAAATCTTGGGAAATAAACATAAGATAAATAATATAAAGAGATGTGAAGGTTTGGGAGCTAGAAATTTGGAAACCTAAATAAAATATTATTTTGTTGACCATCCCCCTATTTCCCCTCTCATTATTTCAATGCCCCCATGGTGCTCCTATGGAGATATAACCCCAAGTGCACCTTTTTATATTATTAAATTATTATTTTATATAAATTTCAAAGTAATCAAATGTAAACCACTTATCCACTTACCACATACTTACTCGTTATGTTCATGCTCGTATGGGGTATTACATTCCTCCCCCCTTGGAATAACAACACCCTTTGTGTTCTTCTTTCCAATAATAGAACAGTGTCTTCATTCTTCAATTACTCTTATAATGACCATCAAGAAAAATATGCTTGCTATAGCTATTTTTATGCAACAATTATTCCCTTCATAGGAATTTTCAACTTCACAAAGTAAGCATGTCTATTTATAATACAGAAATAAATATGCAATTTTAATCCAATACTTATCTGTATGAATATTTATATGCTTCAAAATAACACAACGGGAAATATTTCATCTCATTGTCCTTTCTGACACACCCTCCTCAATCCTAGCAATCATGCCACATGAATTTCTCACAGCAAATTCATTTAAGTCTCCTCTTCCTTGCTACACTCACCCTTCCAAGATCGTGCATCCACTTCTCTACTAAGCAATCCCTCAAGTGATCCATATTTCCAAGAATTTTGCTTGCAAGAAGAGTTCCAACTTATAGATCCTTATTGGTAGACATTCACTAGTAGCCTCCATTCAATTAATAACTTATGGCAATCACAAGGTTCTAGTGTCATCACAATGGCCTTCTTCCTAGGCTTTCCAACTTTTTGTAGTCATCATTCTCCATAACTATGTTCTCCTAACATAGATTTCTTGTATTCCATCAAAATGTGACTACTTTTTTGTACCATATTTTCACTACAACATCCACAACAACACCTAAAATGATCTCAAAGCTCATGAGTTATTGATAATTCTATCATTCAAGCTATAATCATATTATCTACAATGATATATGATATGATTATGCATTCACACAATGCATGCAAGCATATATTCCAACATATAGGTGTGCATAATCACAATTTGCACATTTACATAATTTACTCATGCACATATACTCAATGCAGCCTTGCATTCATTCAAGAATACCGTATTCTTATGTCATGTATTCCACCATGATGAATTGAAAGGTGTAGGAAATTCTTTGACACGTCATCCATCTACCTCAACAATACTTGCTCAACCATTTGGACGCCTTCCTCCTCGGCCTAACACAACACCAAGTATATACCCTTTCTCTGCTAAACAACCCCTTGGGTGTACTAGAAGGAAATTCATTTCTCTACTCTACAATCCCTCGGGAAACCTTCCCCTCTAAAGGTGCTCTTAGTGTTGGAAAGAAGGTTATATTCCAAGACACCAATACAAGTAGGGGATCGTTAGACACTTGTGTAGCACTATATCATTTCCATATCCAACAACATTAAGGCCTCACACATGGCTAGCTCTCCTAGAATTCACTTCTATAATAGGATTATAACTATTGACCTACCTTGGTTATTATCTCATAACCAAAACAACTTGACATGCAATTTTATCTCATATGAATGCATTCAAAAGATTAAACAACCTTTATATATCAAAATATTTCTACCTTTGCCACAAGTGGGATATCATTCACATAAATGCATTCAAATCACATAAACATATCTATTTAGGATATCAAATTCTAACTAAAGGAACTTTTACCTAAATTTCCTTCAACATCTATGCAACATAATCACACTAAGTCCATACATGCATAGCTTCCATCATCTTATTTGATACTACATAATCAATTGGTGTGTTATAGAGGCCCACATACTCCTTTAACCAACCTCTTGATCAACATTTAATTTTCTTCATCTTTTCTTCATAAGACTGACTATCATATGCAACAAGATCATCAACATCTTTAACCATGCCATCAACCTTTTCTTGGTTACACAATCCATCATTAGCCACATTTAATCATTATCACATCAGCACACTACTCTTAGTTTATAAGCATATTATATATGCTCAAGCATTTCCATATGCACTAAAAGCATATTTATATGCACCAAGCATTAGCTCTTAGCATGCCTACTAGTGCATATGTATTCTTGTTATTTCATCTCTTTCATTTGTAGTATTCCTATGCTTTGAAACTACCAATACTTAATGGCTTTCTCAATATTAGAAATACATCAATGCAACAAGATAAAAGTTAAGGAATTCTCCCTCATCATCATGGTTGCCTTGCTAGCTAGTTCACAATTTGTTGCCACAACACCTTCCTCTGTATATTATAGCCTTATTTAACATTGTTACATCTTCCTTTGTTGTCTTTGGTTGTCCTCAAATCCCACTGAATTCTAGCAACCTCCAATGCTCTTATTCTAACAATCTTTTCATTGTTGCTCCCTTTTTTTAGCACTTTCCAACCAAGACCAACTTGACCACTCCACATTTCCAGCCCAAATATCACATTGGTGTTGCTTCTTCAGCATATGCTTCCTTTTATGGTTAACCTTGCCCAATTTTACCTTTTCTAATGTTTTCCAACACTCATAATACTACCAATTACATAACTGCAGCTTCGTATTGATATTGTAGTCTTATTAACCACTCTCTTCTTCTTTGGCCAATTTGTCCTTAGCTTTGACTTCATCAATCAACATTCTAGCACATTGTAATGCTTCATTTATGTCTCTTCAGTTTCATATATATTCCTCCATAATCCACTATGTTTTACATATACTATCCAACATAGATGTGATTTTCCCTTTCATATGCCTTATGGATACTTCCCTTTTGGAAATCATTACACTTCAGTTTTTTGTTATCTATTTATACTCCTAGAATGCAATCAACATTCCCTACCTTCATCTCTCATCCATAATTCCCATTTGCTTGCTAGAGTCACCCACATAGTGCTACAATATCTTCCAACTAACTCAAGTATCCACATGATGGCAACTCTTTCCCTTATCTCTAGATGTCTATAGACTTTGTTCCATTTTGTAAATTATCTTCACTCCATTAGATAATCTTTGTGAATTCTAATTCTATTCACCAAGACCAATTCATACGCAATGGAGATATTTATTCCTCCATTGGCACCTTTAAAGTGAATGGAAATTTATTTTCATTGTATTCTTTACACCTAAGTTGTTGATTCATAGTCTTCGACTCTTTCAAGAATACATACACTTTCCTACAAAGATGGTTTACCCATCACCTTAGGAAGTCCTTGTTCTCTTTTACCTTGGCAAATTTCCTTTGCCACACCAAAATCCCATAACTTCCTTCTTTTCAATCTTGTTTTATAGCCATTATTACTTATTTTTCTCTATATATTTAGGATTGGGAAAGTTTTATTACCTTCTTATGCACTTTGATATCCTTCTTTACTTGCTAGTTTGTTCCATGCTTCTTGTTCCTGTCATTATTACTTGGATACACACAATAACCAGTTGTAGTGTCCATGACTATTACAACTCTTCTTTGCATGCTTGTATCTTCCATGCTCTTACTAATTATTCTCGTGTGGCATCCAAATCCAATATCCAAGAGTTCCTATGACTCCTTATACTTGTCATTGTTCTTTCGAGATTCATATAATATTCAGCTACCATAGTGAGATCCTTCAATAGCTCTTCTTATGCAATTCAAATTTCACTTACAACTTACAATAAGTACATGTATACATCCTTATTTAAGACATCGGCTTCTTGGTCCCTTCATTCTTCATGATTGATACTAGAATCAATCTGCAAAAGGTCTTAATAGTCTTCATTCATGGCATTTATCCATCTTGATATTAACATTGCAGTGATCATTAGAGAAATTTTGAGGTAAAAAATAGGCCTCGGAACAAAAAATGTGCTATCAAATCAACTTTAAAAGAACTAATATGATTCAAAATGATGATTTCCAACATAAGGATAAATAGTTTTGGAGGGAAAGAAAGAAAAAAAAATTATCGTATTTTAGACCTATCTCCTTGTAGGTTTATTCAAATGTCAAGTGTAGGTAGTCATTGGATGTGGAATTAAATTCCCCATCCAACGAACACACTTTGCATACTTTTGAAATACCCATAGTGCAATAAACTAGAAATAGCATCAAAGGAATACACTTTTTCAATGTATTTCCAATTTATCTCAGTGTGGATCTATCAAAAGTATTCAGAGTGGGTACTCGTTAGATTCAAAATTTAATTCTACATCCAATGATTTCCTTGCACTTTAAATTTGAGTAAACCTATAAGGAGACAAGTCAAAAATACAATTAAAAAAACAAAACAAAAAGTAGTTTTCTTTCATTCCATTTGAAAATTCATAACTCTTATTTTATTATTGTCCTAATGAGGCCCGTTTTAGAAATCAAATTTCACTAATGACCATTAGCTAGATTATCCTTGCTCATCCTTGCTCCTTTGTTCAACCTTCAACCTATTATTAAAAAAACATTTTCATTGTCATGTTGTTGCACCTCTAAATGTGTCTTTACACCACTACACAAGAACCATCGTGAGGTATATGTAGTCTTCCTTGTTCAATATTTACATCTAGTATGCACCTCTGTCATCGTGAACTATTTTTCCAAAATTAACACAACTTTGAAAGTCTCCCACATTTGATAGTTGCATTACTTACTCAAGCTCAAAGACCCTGTTTCTGGAACTTTTTGAAACAACCAAGTGCATCTTTTGAAAACATAAATCTTATATCACGGATGGTATGGGGATGTTTGGGCAATGGGTGTAAAGGCATAAAGTCCAAGCACACGTCATGAAGCAAAAGAGAATTAAATGCACATATTCAAATGTTTTGAGAATTAGAGTGACACATATCATGATACCCAGACTCATTACCTCACGGAGCAAGACCCACTACGGCTTCAGGACCAGGTCGATGGGATGGATGTTGTTGTTGTTGACAAGATGGAGGCATTGAAGAAGAAAGATGGGCCCTCCAGGGTTAGGCTCAAGTCAATATGGCTCTCGGTACTCCATGTATAGGACCTATAGGCCTCGAGACATAATCTCCTTAGTTATCCCTAGGCTAGGGGATAACAGTGTCTTCTATTTCTTGAGAGGGTTTCAATTCTTGATCTTCTTCCTCTACACAATCTATGTATAAAAATTTCTTCTCACTACATGTATGCCCTTTACTGTACTTGTTGTCATAATTGAAACATAACCCTTTTACTCTTATTTCATCCAAGTCTTGAGGAGTCAACTTTATACGTTGATTTTGGTTAGAATCAATAACATGGACCTCTCTATAGGTGTTTGAGGCAACCCTTCTAATAGCCATAGTTTTTCTTTCAACTTTCCTTGCCATAATAAAAGCATTCTCCAATGATTTAGGCTTAAAGAGGCATACCTCATCTTGAAGGATCTCCTTTAAACTACCTATAAAGAGATCCAACAATTTTTTCTTTGGAATTTTCTTCACTCTAAGACACAACTTTTGAAAGTGCTACATGTGCTCTGTAACTAGACCTCTTTTCTTGAGATTCACCAATTGAATAAAGAAGGTGTTTCTCTTAATATCCCCATAATTTGTTATCAATTCATCCATCAAAATAGACCAAGAGACAACACATACCTTATTATGATTAAAAAGCCATCGGTACCACACAAATTGATCATATTTTAATTACAAGGATACAATAGCTTCCTTTTGTAAAGATGGAACCTGGTGTAGATCAAAGAATTGCTCCATCTCGAATATCCATGTCATTGGATCATTACCATCAAACCTCCTCATATCAATCTTGGGAATGTAGTTCCTTGGTCCACATTGAACCCATGTTGATGTAGATTTGGAGTGATGAACAATCAAGATTTGGGGACTCAACCCTCTCTTTTTTTATTCTTTTCCTTATGAGGTGAATAAGAAGTACGAATGGATCTTAGTGCATTCAAAATTCCCCCCTTAAAGTTTTCAAAGATCATCTTCATTCGCCATCACCTTGAGGGTATTTTTGATATTTTCTTTTAGATCCTTTGTAAAATATTCAAATTCTTTCTTGCTTGCCATATCTAGGATGTCAACACAATTCCACAAGTTTGACCAAATTTTGATATTCCAAGTAAAAGTTACAATAACTTTCACAAAACTTGTTAATTTTGGCCCTTTCAAGAGAGCAAACATGTATGGTTTGCCACTTGTCCAATTTTTCGGATCTACTTAATATTTCTTCTTAATGTACTAAAAATTTTGTTATCTAAAACTTCATAGATAAAAAATTATAGCGAAAATGGCAGGATGACTTGTTTTGGAATCAAACCAAGGACCGTATGCTCTAAAACCAAATGTTATGCATCAAATACCCCAAATAGAAGAAAAATAGAAAGTAGTAATTCTATGCCTTGATAAGAAAAGAGAAAGAATGAATGAGAAGCCTCTTTGAGGGGGAAACCTCCTTTTACAATATAACAAGTGCACGATGATATGATGTCTAAAACTAAGCCTGAGTGGTATTATAGAAGACCAAGGGTACAACTACAATTAAGGGGCCTAGTCGATCAATAAAGAAAACACTAATATGATAATAGATATGTAATGTATCAATATCTAAGGCTTAACAACCAAACATATCACACATACTCAATGTTACACAAGTACACATCCCCAACCCCTAGGTACATGCTCTACACAAAGGCATTGTTTTGGGTACATCACGTGTGTTAGGTACGGCTTGTTTTGGGTATGTCACGTGTGTTAGGTACGGCTTGTTTTGGGTACATCACGTGTGTTAAGTACGGCCCAGCAAGGGATGCAAGACAGTATGTTTTCATCCCTTGTGTTAAGTACGGCCCAGCAAGGGATGCAAGACAGTATGTTTTCATCCCAATTCTCAAATCATAGCCAATAACACAAAGGACCTCTAGACATAACCTACAAGTGGACCCAACATATGCAAAAATAAAATAAAATGACCCTAAACTCTTTTCTAAGGGGTCATGTCAAACCTCCTACACACTATTAAACCCTAAACAAACCATAAATCAAATCATCTTGAGCATTTGCCTCTATGATTTTCATGTTGTGCACTAGTTTGGAGCTCCACAATGGTTTGGTCACTAAAAACTCAAAACAACAATTGATTTCTTGCATGTTTCCCTTGGATTTGATTCTTGTGACCAAAGTTTTATACACAACACATTTTTTTGTTGATTTTACACACAACAATGTTTCATTACTAATGTTACACACGACAATGTTTCCTTGTTGATTTTACACACATCAATATTTCTTTGCACTTAGAAATTAGTAACGACACTTCTCCACACTTGGAAACAGTGACTACATTTCTTTGTTAATTTTACACACAAATCCACCTACAAATTGTTGGAAGGGTGATTTTTCAAGCTTGGGAAGATGAGTACATTTTACACCTCTATCTATCCAATTTTGATTCTACTATTTTCTTCATTTACTATTTTAAGCTTGAAGTTCTTAGTTTTACAATATACAAAATTGTGTTTCTAGGGAAAATCAACATAATGTTCCACTCACACAACAATGACAGAGAGTGGCAATAAGAAATAAGAAATAGTCACATAACGTATAGTCAAGCAATAAGAAATAAGGTTTGTATTGTGACAATTAAATGTCCTTCAAGAACATTGACAGAGTTTTGCATAGGATCCTCGTAACCACATTAAAACCCGTTTTCACTTTGTTACTAACATCACACAAAAAAATGTGAAAACATTGATTTTTGGAAAAAGAGTTGAACATGTGTTCATACTTGGTTTCAGAGTTATAGCGGGGTGAACGATCATCTTTTGTGCATCATTGGCCAAGGGATGCAAATATGCAAGACAATGATTGTGATTCAAAACTCTAAAATACTCAAATTGCAAACTGAGAGATTGTGGGGTTTCCAGTTCGCAATATCGATCCAATGTAGGGATTAGAACAAGTGGAGCTAAAGAGGGTGAAAATGTAGATTTGGGATCCTCGGGTGCTTATAAAAAAAAGGTGAGTCAACTCCCAACACTGCCTCAATTACACAAATGTATAACACACATTATCACGAGGATGTAGATGATGTAATTGCCCAGTTTCTTTGCTAATGGCATCTCTTTCCATGTTACCCATTCACCTTATTCTAAGAAGATGGCTAGGAGACACCGCTAAGCACTTCATCATGTGTGCCCCCACGAGAACATAAGATGAGGACTTCCTTGCTAGAGAACATCAATGTCCAATTGGGGATGAGTGTAGGATCAAGTTCATCCAAAATTCATCATTTTCCAACACATTTCCCACTAAAATCTAGTGACAATCATCATTCCTCCTTAGAAACACACTATGCTCTTAGTCCCTGACTACATCGATATGTAATCCCAAAAGGGTCTTTCATGTCGGACAGTTAGAACACGAAGCATTATTTTGTCAAATTATGACAAAGGTGGCCAAAAAAGGAGTGTTTTGGATAACATATATCAAACGCCTTGGGGATTGCATCATGAGACATATGGGTGATCCAATGGTGAGGGGTTTGGGGCATCATTGAATCAATTTCTGATCTCAAAAGGATGTGTTCCCTACTAGGTCAATCAAAACGCAACACACTTACTTTGTTGGAATTTGAGTAGGATGGTAAAAACAAGTGCATTTTTTATAACATGAATCAAACACCTTCAAGATGCATCATGAGATTTGGGCAAGGACGGGGTGCTCTATTACTAAGGATGGGTGGACATATGTTTGTAGGCATCCACTCACCAACATTATTGTTACATCTTCAACAAGTCCCTTCTCTAAAGCAGTGCATTGTTGGAGACAACACAAGGATACATCTTTCTAATTCAAGCATCTTTAACACACCATGGAGGAGGTTGGGCCACAAAATCTATAGATAGTTACAAATGCAACTATTGTTAATAGATCAATGTGGTTATTAATTCAATGTAGTTATAGGGATATATTTCTAATCCCCTATGTGCCTGCACTCAAAAATGTATTGAATGATATTAGGAAGATTGATTGGATATCATAGGTCATGAAAGTTTAGCCTAGAGATGCCCACAGGGTAATCTACAACAAGCATACCTCTTTAGTCATCTACACGAGTTACTCAAGGAAGGAATTCCACAAGCCCACAAAGACTAGACATGCTAACCAATTTTATTAGAGAGGATGATCGAGGTTTAGGAGCCATTGCATAGGATCATCGAGGTCGCAAGCAATGAAGGGATTAAATTGCTAGAGGTCAAATGAGAGCCTAAAGGTAAAGCTTCATGGGTAGAATGACAATTGGTGGGTGGATGCCAAATACTTGATGTCATTGATAAGCCCCATAACAGAGATCATCATATATGTAAACTCGAACTCTCATAGTCTTGTAGATAGTTATGAGAGTTTTAAAGCATGTTGGGTAGAGTAAAAGTTCTCATTTGTGAGATGGAGCTTACACTAAGATTCTACACACGAGACATTCAACACATCATTCCACCTCTATTACTAGATTTGCCACCCTAGGGTGGAAAACTCATTTATGTTCTGCATTGAAAACTCACAATCATTACTCTACACCAAGGACCTCAAGAAATCACACCAAAACACTTCATTGTTCCCCCACAAACCACAAAAGCCATAAGTTATAAATTAAGTTGAAACGGAGCCCACAAACAACAAATTCAATGATGGCTTGTAAAATTCCACCATTGTGTTTATCTACAAAAATATTATAGGTATAGACTTTTGCCCTCCTCTTAGCATGAAAATCTTCACTTGAGGACTAGTGAATTCACGATTAAATAGTGGATAAACTAATTCGATTCAATGGTGGATAAAAAATTTATTACTAGCTTCATGGAATGTTGAGAACTATTTTGAACTGACTCAACAGGTGGTAGGCAGTAGCAACCATTATAGGGACTAATCCATGGGCATAATAAAGGGCTATATTCTTGTTCTATGAAACACATGGTTGTTCTACATGTTTACAATGGTTCCATGATTAGCATCAAATTTAACATTCTACATTGGTGTTGATAATTCATTAGCAAGTCCTATATAAGGTTGTGGTTAAAATGTGCCGGAGTTGATTTTTCCTAATTTCCTAAATTTTCTCTCCAAGAAGAATTTCGACCTCTTCAATTTTTTTCTATAAGCAATCAAAATTTTGGACATCACATTCCTGATTCTTTTATTTGGGACAGCTGTTGCACTTGCACCCAATCTTTTTGTCAATTCTAATCTGCATCTACAATTTATGTAACTTTGCATAACTTTGCACAAAGTAGGTGGGACACCATATGAACACACCATTACACATGGAAATGTAAGCAATTAATCTCAAATGGTATATGAAGAGCCTTGGGAAGGTGCCTCATATTGATGTTTCAGAGGTAACAATTTGATTCAGAGGTAAACAAGGGGTTTTGAAATGCCGCTTCGAATATGGTCAAACTTTATATTATCATTTATGTAAATTTGAAAGCAAGGCATATGATTGCATTTTACTTTCATTGAATTTACTCTTTTTCAGTGTACTTAATGATTATGACATGAGAAATGTAATGATTATGACATGAGAAATGTACTTGCATTCATTGGAATGGAAATCACATTCATTGGAATGGAAATCGAAACGTTGAACTGGACCATGTGAATTGTATATTATCATGTTATTGCATTCATGATTTTTCCAATGTTTAATGTTTAGTTTAAAATTTTTAAGTTTAATAGTCAGTATATTTTTATATATTTGGGACAGGGTCCCCTATGTCCTACCCCTCACGTAACCTATCGTCCCCTGAAATTTGATGGGGGTGGGGTGACGAGGGGTTCCAATTTCCAAACATACTGGGTACAAGTACCCGTGTCCGTACACACGAGGAACTTGGTGTAACACTGCACATACTATGAATTGTTGCTCACTGACAACGCCAATACTGATGTGATTTGCTAACTGGATGCCGATATGCACTACTATCACTGATATAAGTGATATATTGTTTTTAACATGCTATTTATCCCCACACTGAAAAGATTAGCATTAGCTATCCTAATCACCAACACTAAAGAGAAAAAATGTGAATATATCAGTGTACGCTGTGATTAGTGGAAATTCAGCAACAGAAAAATTTCCAAGAGAACAGGGAACGGACATTCTTTTCTAATATCGGCTCACTGAATAAAGCTAATAATATCGGATGTGCACTACTTTGACTGATATAAGCAATATATTGTGTTTTCCATGCTATTATATCCTCAAACTGAGGAAGGACTGGCACTCGCTATACCAAGCGGCAGCATTCAGGAAAAAAGACATGAAAATATCAGCATCATGTGTGGAAATTCAGAAACAGAAACTTTCCCAAGAGAACAGGGAATAGAAATTACTTTCCAATATGGGCGCACATGAGCAATAATAGAAGCATCATTATGCCAAGCACTGGTAAGCAAAGCGTGCAAAGAAGACATAATAATCAGCATAAGTTACGACACGGAAATTTAGCACGGGCAAATTTACCGAGAAAATGAACACGGAATATATTTATTTTGCAAAAACAGCACACAAACAATGACAGAAGCATCATCGTGAACAACTCTAAGAAAGTAAAGCATGCAAAGAAAATATATTCATTGTTTGAACAAGCATATTGCTGGAGGTTCAAGAACTTTGCACTTAGCAGGGTCAAGTCTAGCTATGTTGAAAATTAGAAAGAACTCTGAACACAATATAATAGGAAATTATGTATTTCCCATACTTTCTAATTAGGTTGTACAGTTACAATACAAGAATACTGCAAAACATATAAGATCCTGAGGATGGTCCAACCCAAAAGCAAATAAAATATCATGCAAATAGACAGATTTCCCCACCTTGACTAAATAACCAATACATTCATTCATCGTGGAAATACTTCAAGACCTGGGGGCATCCAATGTGCTGCTATGTTTATCCTAGCATCCTACTCACATTTTAGCAAAATGCCTCATCTTTCCCCAAAAAAATCTACATTGGTTTACCAGATCATTTGATCTTCAAATTTTGGATTGATACATATTATTGAGGATTAACCATAGAGGACAAACATTTTAATGGACGATGATATCAGCAACCATGCATGTAGACAACAACAAAGTACGCTGGCACAGGCACAGCATGTATGCATGCTGTTGCCATCCTCATAAAGGCCCTGTCAGAGTATCCATCAGGTCAGGGAGATCTGACACAGAAATTAAGAAAAGCAGCATCAAGGAATATTTGAAGACCTGCATACAACATTACCAGATAAGTAACAAGTATATCTATAAACAAGGACAATTGCAATAAACTAATAAATTATTTAAGCAGGGATAAGACAACTAAAGTGGGAAAGCCACCTTGCTATTTTGACTGCAATTCAAACATTTAGACTTAAAAAAATATAGCAAAGATATCATGGTTTGATAAATTCATTAATGTCAACCTAACGTATTCATATTCATAATAACCAGCATGCAACTAAGTGGCAAGCACCAACTGGCTCCACAAGGAAAAAAATTCCCTCTTATCAAATATTAAACCCAAACGTCATTCATTGCCTTAGGTTTCTTCCCACTCCCTCAGACCACAAAAAGAATCTATCTGCCCTAGACTCCTGGCATTATTGTCCTCCCCCTCTACCTTTCCCTATTATTGTCCTGGCATTATTCAATCAGATCTTGTTCATTCAATAAACCCAAACACCTCTATCACCAGAAAGGTAAACAGCTGACATGCCAACATGAGCTGGGAGAATGACAGTAACTGTTAAATATCCTGTCATTCATATCAGAAGTCCAACAAACAAATATGTAGAACATGTGGAAATCTTTCTAAATCCATTCCTCAAGGTTATGGAGATAATAAAGAAAATCAAGACCAGAGACAAATAATGACGAATTGCAAAATACAAAGAAAAATAATCAGCGGGGTTCAGATAATTAGCCAAGTTGAAACATGAGGGAAACTGAATCAATTTTCCTCCAAAATATTTGTTACAACAGCAAAGAAAATTAAAAGAAAGGTTAGATTTCTTACGAACTAGAAATCTTCTTCTTCCACCAGAAATATATCTTTGGTTCTGTATTAGATAGGCTGACTAGTAACAAATTGAGCATGTACTAACTTCTAAGTATAGGCATTTTCTATGCAGTTATTTGAGCAGCTGCTCTATCTACAATCTCAGATAATCCGCCAATTTCATGAGTATTTGAACTGGTCTAATGAAAGATATCCACTATCTGGGAGATCCTTTACCAGAACCCATGTGTTCTGTGGTTCTCATTGTAATAAGTTTGTCCGGAAATATACGTACCCATAGTTTTCCACCACGACGGGCATAACGAGTAAATGCCTGTCATCCTGCTTCTATCTGCCCAGATGTGATTCAAGCAGGTACAATTACAGAAAACAAGGGATTATTAGTCATGCCGATACATGAGGTATGGAAAAAAAAAAGGAATGCCTGCCGCAAGCTTCATACGAATAATTAGTCAAGCCTAACAAGAAATGTTTCTATCCAAAATTTTGACAAGGGAAGAAAAAGAAAGCATGTAAAAGAAATGGCAACTACTCCAGACATGAAAAACCAGCAAATTAGCCAAGTGAAAGATCGTCACTTTCCTTACAATGTCAGCATTGCCACCTTCGTATGAGTCATCACCAAATATAGAAACTCACAAAATGAATGGCTGTATCATTCTCCTAGTATTTGTTGTATTTGCGTAAAGTTGTTAGAGTCACACTCAACAAAACATGATGTTGAATCAAAGTATGGCTCAACAAAGCAAATTGTAAAAACTTATATATGATAGTTTTCATTTTGTTGCAAAAGTAGTTGTTCAATCAAAACCGAAAAATGATACTGAATGTCCCAACAGATCAACTTGGCCAAATTTATCTATGAGCGCTTTAGTGTGAATCCATTTAAGACCAACAGCTTACACTTTCATAAAACGGAGGAGTGACGCTGTTAAGAGTGCAAACCACTTTATGAGTTTGGAAGGACTATGAGACAGTCAATCAAAAAAGATCGTGTATATGACTTGAATAACTAAGAAAAAGAAAAATTAAATCATGACTCATTCATAGAACACGAGAATTCTAGTTCAGCTCTTATTCAACCCATAATCTGTTTAATATATATACACATGATTAACAGAGATGGAGGTGAGGCACAATATATAATAAGAACGCTTACACTGTCGATGATAACACAAATCAAGATAAAGGACCTCTTTATACACAAAGGATCATATATCCAACAGTTACAAACAAATGTTACCATCAACTAATTAGGACTTCGTAATAACATCTTTTCATTAATTTCCTGACATAACTCATGGCCCACTTAATAACAAAGTAGATTATCATGTTTGTAATAAACAGTTACTTACTGTTTATGATGAAATTGGCAGAGGTACATCTGCACATATGTAATAAAAGATTGAATAATGAATGATGATTTACAATGATCCTTATGATGATTTATACATTGACTGGTCACAAGGAACAACGATTTAACCCTTGGTGTTTCATTATTATTTTATTACTATTATTGTGTTTTATGTTTTAATTGTGTTATTTACATTGCCACCCCCTCCAAGGGATGCTTTGTCCTCAAAGCATAGTAAATTGGATTCTCTACAGCTCAGCACGTATTCTTGAACGCATTATCTTTATCTGGCTGCATGGATTTGGCCTGGTTCTCAAGTTGAATACTAGTGAGGTTAGTTCCTTTGTAATGTGTGCATCATACTCTGAAGTTCTTTGATTTGATTGTTTAGCATGAAACCTCGATGCTCTTCGTATTATACTACTTCCAATATTCGGGTTCGAAGTATTGAATGGATTTTCCTATTTCCTTTGATGTCATTGTTGTGTGTTTGCCTGTGTTTCTTTTCCCTTCCTTATATTTATTAGTTGTGAATCACTTTCTTGTGAAAGGAACTTTCAACCCCAAATAATTTATAATTTTGTCCTTAGTAGTTAAATTCCATGAATTGTTCTTCAAGGTTGGTGGTACCAGTGCCCAATTGAATCAACCATTCAACACCTAGTACTATATCCATCTCATCGAAGGGTATGGCACAAAACCCTATTTGCAGTTCCAAATCTTGTATTTGTACAAAGATTTCCTAACATCTTCCTAGTCCTTTGACCTTTTGTCCATCAAAAATCGTAACTATGAGGCCCTTGGTAGGGTATAAAAAAGGATTAATTGCCTAGCAAAATGATATCTACACAGTTATGAGTGTTGTCAGAATCTACTAGTATCATTACATTCCTATTTTATATGATTCCTTTAAGCTTCAGGGTCTTAGGTTGTAATTTTCCCATCATAGCTGCAAGTGAACTGTAGGTTGGTTTTTCTCTTTTCTTGGGTCCCAAGTCTTATTAACATTCCTAAGGTGAGGTGGAATATATTTAATAGTCGTTTCTTGTGTTTCTTCTTCTCAAGTAATAGTTTCTTGTTGAGATACTTTTTCTTCATTCCTTGTTACGTGCTAATGATATTTTTGGCATTGCTTCATTATCATTGGATTACAAATTGTACCTGATAGTGATTTTGTTTTTGGGCCCGAGATTTCTACTTCCTTCCAGTCCACTATTTTCAAATAGTGTAGTGATTTTTCTTCACATCGCTGTCCTGGAATCCATTTTGTACTACATCTGCAACAATTGTTTTCCTTTTTTTTGTCCCTTTTTTGAGTGGAGATATTTAATATCATTAAAAAGGCTTTGTGGACAATAACTGGTTGTCTTCTCTGGTGGTTCAAAGGCTACCCTTTGATCACTAAGGAGCTTCCTTTCGATCATCTTTGCTATACTTATAGCTTCGACTAATTTATGAGGTCTTGATAGCCGAAGCTCATTGCATATGTTGGGTTTTAATCTTGCAATATACATTTTTAGCAGCTAATCATCCATAAGATCGAAATCTAGTTGCTAGAACTTTCCATTCATGGGTATATTCATTAACTGTCCCCATTTAAAGTAAATGGGAAAACATGGTAAAAGTGCCATCTTCTTCATCGTCATGAAGTATTTTAAGAAGATCTCTATGAACATTTGCCAATTCACTAAGAAACCACTAGTTTTCTTTGACCACCATGTGAACCAATCATAAGCATCACCTTCTTAGTGTAAGGATGCCATCAATATCTTTTCTAATTCATTACTAGGTGGATTGATAACAAAAATTCCCTCGATCTCATTAACTTACATGATAGCCTCTAATTCGTTAGCAAGTGGGTTCGATCTTATTAACCCACGTGATAGCCTACATATTGTCTTGTCTGTCCTATTTGGGTATTTCAATTTTGATTTTATTGAGATAAGCAGTGCTATCTCGATTTCTCTAGTGATTTGTGTTTGACGAGTTTGGGCTTGTTGGTGCTTCTTAGTAGGTTATGGGTTGCAATATTAACTCATCTAACATTCAATTAGTTGGTAACTCATTTCTATATGATCACTAGTTATCTTCAACACTACATCCTTGTCATTGTTTCTCATTCTTATAAGGTCTAGCCATTGACTTTGGGAATCTTCTATTAGCTTGTCAATTCCATTCCCAATACTTTTGTGTATATTCTATTAATTTGTCAATTTTCCCCCAATTCTTTTTGTCCATTCTCAACATTACCAAGAGGTTGTTGTAACACACCCGACCCCTGAGTATCTTTCCTTTGGATGGGGCATCAAAATTTCATTCTCCTTAACATCTAAAATCCTTTGTCCGAGGTTTTCATCCTCTTCTACTTATCTGTAGTGTTCTAATGACTACTACCAGGCTCAAATCCGAGCTTTGGGTTGCAAGTTATGGCTTCCCAA
>CBVK0102289606.1:0-10320 GCA_900067695.1 Picea abies | reverse complement strand
ATCTAGATAAAGTTCTAAAATTCTAGATCCACTGAATATTTCCAAATTTATTGAAATATGTGTTCTAGGGAGTACACAATGAATGGGTCCTTCCATGAAGGCGTGTTAGGTACCCATTTTACAATGTTTCTAAGAAACATAGAACGAAAGAGGGAAAACCACATGGGAACAAACCCCCCCTCAAAATAAAATGAGGACTACGACTGCTTATTTGTAGTTGAGTTCTTCATTCCAAGGAGACTTTGCAAATGTGTTAGTTTCTTCTCGATGAAGTTTTTGTTGAAGATGTAGATGTATTATGGATATGATGATGTAAATGCACTAGTGAGATGTTCATATATATCCACTTTATCCTCTTGGGAGGAATATCATCTAAATCCCCTTCATTCATGGTAGTTTTCCAATACAGATTCCCTTCATCCTTTGCTTAGGCCCAAGGGTTAGATGCCAGAAACATGTAGATGCATGGGAATTACTATTTTGTGGCTATGTGAGCATGTTGATCTCCCTCAAATTGGGATATCATCCTTCTAGGATCGACAGGGTCACCCACAATATCATCGACTGTCAGTAGGATGGATTGTGCCCATTTAGGTCTTGGTTCTGGATTGACATATGAATGTTAATGTACTTCAAATTCTGATTTGGAAATCATATCTGAAATCTAATATGAATGATATGATGTATCATCTCTTTGATCTTCTTCAAGAGGAAGCAAAGAAGTTCTTGCATGTTGTTCCTGAGATGCATGCAAGGGACTTTCTTCAACTCTGAAATCTGCTTTAGGAGGAAGTTGAGAAGCTTGTTCTTTCAATGCTTTTTTGCGGGATTTTTCTTGGCATTCTCCGATATGCATTCTTCATGATCATATTTACTCCCGAATAGGACCTCCAATTTGGTCCATGCTTCTCTTGGATTTGAGAATGATTCAAAATGAAGTAGTTTTTCCAGAGAAATCAACAGTTAGATAATTTTGAATGCCATATCATGTCTGGTGAGAAAATGATATTTTTCACCACTGGAATTGGGCTTTGCTTCGGTTCCCATAATTATTCGATATAAGCCTATACTTCTGAGAAGAAGTAGAATCGTTGGCTTCCAATCAAAGTAGTTGTATGGGGTAAGAATGGTGAACGATGAAAATTCCATCCTTTGAGATTGCTTCAATATTTTGTATTCACAAATGATTATTTTTGCACCTTCTTCCTAGCACCTGTGGGATCTAATGCCATGTGAAATTGTAGTGAAACCCACATAGAGAATCTAGCTAGCAACAACGAACACAAAACTTGCAAAGTTGAGAGAAGAAGAGAAGAATTTGAGAGAAATAAATGTATTCCACACTATAATACACACTCAAAGAGTGAATAATTTACAATATATATAAGCTACATACTCAAACTAATGCCCAATAGTAGTCTTCTAGAGAGATGTGGACATACATTGAAAAAAACCCAAGTGAAATACCACCTAGTCCTAGTTAACCAGCCATGTAGTCATCAGTTAACTAGCTCGCATAAGTGGAGTGGAGAGAATCTCATTCATGCACATGTGTATCCCTGTCTTAGTCTCATGCATGTGAATTTCTCCCTCCTGGTGATGATTCCAAGGTGATCATGCAACACTTGATTTATAATTCCAAGGTTTCCATGTGAGACTTAACTCCACTAGTTGAACTAAAGTAAAAATGAGTAATGAATGAAGAGGATGTGGCACCCTCATCTAGGGAGAAATATTTTTATCTTGGGGAGAATATCTATTACCCAGGGATGCCCTCAACAGAGGATAATGAACATAGGAAAACAAATACTAGGTGGGTGTGTAATATCTCCAATGTCCTCACAAGGAGTGGTTTTGTTAACATGAAAAGTACAATGGTGGTGTTCCCATGAGACGATTCGACAACCAAAATCATATGATGTGGAAAGGTCAAGCTACTACTCAAAGATGGAAGGATTATAATTCTCCTTGGGGTTTTTCACATTCTAGATTTGGTCAAAAACCTAATATATGTAAGTAAGATTACTAATGTAAGAATGAATACCATATTTGAAAAGGAAATTTGCAAGATGGTTCAAGGAGAAATGGTGTGGATGAGGGGAGTCTATATTGGAATCTTGTACAACCTATGAAATATGGGTGTAATGGCTCTATTTTTCCTTTGGTAGGAATGAAGAAGACATGACCCCTACTATTCCTATAAAGAAGACAATGCTATGGTAGAAAAGTCTAGGAAATATTGGTGAGAAGAGTCTTTGAGAATTACATGGTAAATATATGGTTGAAGCTATGCTTGATTTCTCTTTAGATTTTAATTTCTATGAAAATTGTATATATGGTAAACAAAATCAAAGATTCCCAGTTGGAGCTACAAGAGTGAAGGAATCTTGAAGTTGACACAAAATGATGTGTTTGGACTTATGCCTACTCCATAACTAGGAAAATTTGTGTACTATGTTTCATTCATAGATGATTTCTCGAGGAACACATGGATTTATTTCCTTCGAAACAAATCTAAAGTTTAGAGTAAATTTAAAGAGTTTAAGGCTCTTGTAGAGAACTAAATAGATAACAAAATAAAGATGTTGAGGACATATAATGGTAGAGAGTTATATGGAAATGAGTTTGAGGACTTGTGCAAGAAGTGAAAATTAGCAAGGTATTAATGCCTCAACAAGTCCCCTTCTATTTTTTGTAAAATAAAGGGCCCCCATTAAATTTTGGAAAACACTGTTTTTTATTTAGCCTTGCTTGATTTCAAAGGATGGTTTGATAATTCTCTTGGTTTTGTGTGTTTCTTATAATAAATTCTTTCGGGTTTATCGCGTAGGGTTTCACCACAAGAACATGAGGAATTTAGTCACACGTCATTGCTCTGCATATACAGAAGATTCTAGCAATTCTCAAGCCATTTTGATAGCATCCATGACAACAATCCAACATAAAATCATTCAAGCCTAAATCCATTTATGAGGACTGATTGGCCACGTACTTAAAATCGCATGGGTTTTGCACTGTGAGAATCCCAGAAGTCATGCAAGTTTGTGAATACAATTGATATGTAATGCAATGAAACCAAACCTTAGGAGCCAACGCATCAAACAAAATGTCTGAAATAAAGGACATTTCGTTGAGCTCATTTCAAAGGACTGGATATAGAGGAAGTCGCTCACAAGAGAAAGGAAGGGGGTTGGACTAGGAGAAGGGAGCTCACGCTATCGTGAGACACTCTTTTGAAACTACAGTCGCAGGGGGGTGGGCAAGCCACATATCGTGAGAAGGAGCCACGTCATCGTAGTGGTAATAAATGGAGAAAAAAGGTTTCATTCTGCCATGGTTAATGTTTTCGCTGAGATGACATAAGCAAGAAGGAATATGCTACCATTTCCAGTTTGCATTTTGTGCAGTGGGAGAGTTTGAACTCAGATTGTTGAGAAGAATTTTGGCTTTACTACCAATCAAAATCAATAAAATTATGATCTGCTCGTAGATTTCATTTGTTTTTTTGTGAATTCACATTGAGTGAGATTTTTTGAGTTTTTTTCTCCAATCAACATTGTTACACATTAGACTATTCCATATGTAAAAATGAATATATATTCTTTTTTTCTTAAATATTATATTGATTGCAAATACATTTATAATAATAATAATAATAATAATAATCTATTTTTAAGGTTACGGCTAAGTCAGCACACTAAATTGGTGTATGAGACTTTTTTGTTTATAGGACAAGGGATCCCTCCTCCACCCAGCGATTTGACTGGTATACATACATACCCTACCCCCTCTGGATTTGAACCTGTAACCTCTTAAGAAAAAACACATGCCTTACAATGTGAACCACTTTTATTATATTAAAATTGGATTGAAAATGTTAATTTAATCAAATTTGAAAACAATAATTTTTTTATTGTTTTTCAAGAATTACTAAATAATTGCAATCATTTACTGATGTGATCTGTGTGAACTCCTTTAGGTCAGAAGAGTCAAGAGTTTTGCGTATATATTATTATTGAGTTTAATGAAGGACTTGAAGACTAGTGATTAATGGAAAGTCAATACCATTGTAGTGATTAGACTATTCTGTTGCTATTTTGTGTATGTATTCTGTTATTTCATTTTCGATTTTTAAACTATTTTCATTTATGGAATTGAACGACCATGTTTCTTTTCATTGACTACATTAGATGTCGAAATGTTGACACGATATTCTACAAGCAATGTTATACATTTGCACTTAATAGTTACCTTAACGAAGAGATATTTCTCTGCTAAAGTAATTCATCTTTTACTTCGATATCTAACTTCTTTCATAATCGGATGTGGAGACGTATGTTTGACTTCATCTTCTACAAGTTTTGTCATTCATTTATGTTTTATAATTACTAAGAATAATGGACTATTCCGGTTAATTCATCATATAATTTTGCATCTAAGATTTTGATGGCTCACAATTGGGATATTATTAATTACTTATTTATCCCAATTGGGATAGTTAGATTTAGAATAGAAATTAGATATAGATAGACTAGTTAATCTTATTTCCATTTAATAGATTAAACTGTATGTAGAATTTAGATGAGCTTCAACGAAAGTCTCTTTTTGAGGAGCAATTCATTCAGTGGCAACTAGGCCCATATACCAGTGAGAATTGTCATCCCAAACGAGTATAGGCCTAATTGGGGCCTTGATAGGGTGATTTCTCCATGTTGAATGTTAGGAATTTTTTCACGCGTCAACACAAGGAAAAATATTAATCCATATACACCTCAACATAATGGCTTTGCAAAAAGAATGAATAAGACATTGATGGAAAATGCAAGGATTATGCTCAGTTATGCATGGTTATCACAAGAAATCTGGGTAGAGGCATTGGATATTGCATGTTTCTTGGTAAATCAATCACCTATATCAATGTTAATTGATAAACCTCCACATGATGCATGGACTAGTAAAAAATTCTCTCTTAAACATCTCAAAGTTTTTGGTTGTGATGCTTATGCGCATGTTCCAAGGGAAAAAAAGAGTAAGTTGGATAATAAAGATGAAAAATGTATCTTCATTGGTTATAAATATGGTATAAAAGGTTATAAACTTTGGAACCCAATAATAAATAAATTTGTTTATAGTTGGAACATATTATTTAAAGAGGTCAAAACTATTTCCAAATAGGAAGTCCAACCAAGGGAAGAAGAACTAGAGATAATCGAGTTTTAATTGGAGGGTGATGAATCTGAATCATTAGAAAAAAGATGAATTGTATGAGGAAGAGCCTCAAACTCCACTCTTGAGGAGACTGGTTTGAGAAAGAAGGCAACTAGAAAGGTATACCCCACTTGATTTCAATTCTAGATTTGTTCTATCTATTATTGATGACAATCTTAACACTATTAGGGAGGTAGTGGATTCATAGGATATTAAACTATGGAAGAAGGCCATGGTTGAAGAAATGGATCCCTTGGATAAAAATGAGGTTGGTATCTACTTGAGTTATTGGTTGGAAGAAAACCTATCGACGAAAAATGGGTGCTTAGGAAGAAGTTGAAAGTAGAAGGTAAATTAGATAAGTACAAAGCTTGTCCATAGGATATTGAAGAATGAATCTACATGAAACAAACAAAAGGTTTTGCATTGAAGGGAAAAAAACTAGTTTGCAATCTAAAGAAGTTCCTCTATGGATTAAAACAATACCCAAGAATGTGGTATAAAAATTTTGATACTCATATATTGAGACTTGGTTTCTCAAGAAGCAAAGATAGTTATTATGTGTATTCTAAGTTGGTTGGTGATAATTTTGTTTATGTGGTGTTGTATGTTGATGAGATGTTGTTGATTGGAAACAACAAGGAAATCATCAAGGAAGTCAAAGCTCAATTCTCTTCTAAATTTTATATGAAAGATCTTGGCGCTACAAATTTTATTTTTGGCATGGAAATTAAAAGAGATTAGGAAAATAGGAAACTCTAGTGAATTAGAAGAAATATTATGATACAATATTGTAGAGGTTTAATATGTAGGAATGTAAAATGATAAAGGTTCATATTCTTGTAGTGTAAAGTTATTTGAAGATTAGTTTCCCAAGACACAAGAAGAGGTAGAGGACATGTACCATGTTCTCTATGCATGTGTTGTTGGAATTCTAATGTACATTATGGTCTATATTAGACCATACATTTCCCATGCGATGGAGTTTTGAGTAGGTATATGTCAAAACTAGGGAAGGAACATTGGACAATTGTAAAGAGGTATTCAAATATAGTTGTATGGCACTTCAGATTATGCGATTTTCTAACAAGGAAGACTTAGCTCTCACAAAGAGAAGATATACATGGTTTTGTTGATGTATATTGGGATGAAGATCTTGACCGTAGAAGATCTACAAGTGGGTATGTTTTTAACCTATTTGGTGGAGCAATTAGTTGGATGAACAAGAGGTAGGCCATAGTTTCACTGTCAACTATAGAAGATGAATACATGGTCGTTACTCATGGAAGTAAGGTATTTATATGGTTGAAAATATTGTGTTTAGGTATAGATTTTGTTTAGAAAGTAGAGAGGATAGGTTGTGATAGCTCAAGTGCAATTTTTCTAGAAAAGAACCGACTTATTATTCTAATACAAAGCATATTGATGTGTAGTACCATTTTGTTAGAAACATGATTGAACAAAACAAAGCATTGTTGGAAAATTTTGATACCTTAAACAATGTTGCAGACTCATTGAAAAAATCTATAAGTACCAAGAAGTTCTCTTGGTGTAAAAAATCAATGGGCATACCTACCCTTAGTAGTTGATTATATGAATGCATTGCACTTGACCCTTTTTTTGCAAAGTATTCAACAAGTGGGAGAATGTAGGACATGTGTTATATTATTTGTAGGTAGACATATTCTAATCCTAGCACAAAAGGGGGTTCGAGGGAGTGATCAACCCACCAGATAGGGGGGTGCAAGGGGCCAACAATCCCTAAAAAGAAATTTTTTTGTTTTTTAAGCTAATGTTTTTTTGACGCATTTTAATCTAGGCAACCCCATTTTCAAACTTATTAACAATAAATATAGCCAAAGTTAGAAATTGGTTAATGATATCAATATGATTAAAACCTTCAAAATTAAAGCTTGTTTTTAATAAGTTACATTTAGTCATAAAATCAACAAATAAGCCAAATAATGATAGTAGAAAAAACCCAAATATAATGGTAGGTAATGTGGAAAACAATAAGAACTGTAAACAATAAATTCTAATAATAATAATAATGTTTGAAGATCCTCCCTAATATCATTGCCAAAAACATGTTGATTGCATAAATGTTTCTCATGCAACCAATGTCTTAAACTCCATATGAGGCTAAATCAAAGAGAAGTGGGAATGATCACATATGCATTTATGGCCCTTTGTCACTTCCTCTATATCCTTTTCCCTCTTATTAAATCCTTTTCCTTCCTTATTAAATATAGCAAAGTTAAGAGGGATGGAGGCACTTAAATTGAGTGTGATTTGCACAGTCCAACCTTCACAAGATGGTTTAAAATTTATGATTTTGAAGGTTTTAATAGTATTTAGTTTTTCTTTAATGTTTTTAAATTAAATGTTATTGAAAGAGATGGCTATCTTTGAAAAAATGAAAGACTCATAAAATGAAGTAAAGAAAGATGTTGAAATGATAAACAAGATTGCTATAGAAAATTTTGGAAAATAAAATATCCTAAAAATAAATTAAAAGATGTTTTATTTTTGAAATAATATAATTTTTATCAAATTTTTGCATAATAAAAGTAACAAAAAAATCTTGAAAATAAAAATCAAAACATGGAAAAACAAATCAAGTACAACCAATATGACAAGATTTAACTCTTTATATTAACAAAGGCTTCATGAAAGCTTAGTCCTTGCCACATAAGTCTAAACATGTATAAACATCTTAGTCTAGACGAGGATTAGAGTACTATACAGAGATTCAATCTACATCTTAGTCTAGACGAGGATTAGAGTACTATACAAAGATTCAATCTACATGTTTTATTCCTTATTATACTGTTATATTAAATTTAAATGTTAATAATCTAGACTAAATAAATTGCACTTGTATATTGCATATTATATGACTCGGATCAAATTTGAATATAGATTACATAGAATCACTAGAGTGTTGGATCGATTGTCAAGTAGGGTAGATTTGAGATCGTGGTGAGTTCGAACCACGTGCGTCGGATATATATATATAATCCAGTAATTGTTAATTTATTCATCTCTTATTTTTTATAATGGACATAACTAGCACAGCGGACTCGTGGCTGGAGAACGTCGAAAGATATTGGCCACTGAAATGCTGTCGTGTTAGTTGAAACTACGCCCAGCTTCCACTGTGTCCAACTACCACTACATCCAGCTACAAACGTTTAATCTCAAGGAACTTAGCAATGCAAAGCTTTATACATATTAATTTTTCTTAATCAATTAACCTGTCAATTAATGGTTAGAGAAATAATTTCTTAATCATATTAAGTAAATGTGAAAAAGTAAACAAGGTGAAATGCAAGGAAGTTATAAGCATTAAATTTCATCCATCGATTAGAGAGTACGACTAAGAATATGCCAACATCTTCAATTGTTATATTAAAAGGTGATTAATTGTGCCCATTGTTGGCATATTCTTAGTCGTTCTCCAAAATCAATGGGTCAGATTTATTGTTCATAACTTTCTTGCATTTATCAAGGCATCCGTTAACATGTTTACTTTTTAACATTTACCTAATTACATTAAAAAACATGTTTACTTTTTAACATTTACCTAATTACATTAAAAAATCACTGTAAGAATATGTAATTGCCACGTTTAAATGATTAAGTAGGATTAAACCGTGACATCTAAATAAATGTCCACGTTCTACTTCTGAATGATCTTCTGAATCGGTCGTCTGATGCCCATGCGTTCCATTTATCAACTTAATGTAGCCAAACGTTTCATATTACCAATTACAGTAGACATTTTATATTAGGAGCACACGTTCTCAGCCGATACCTTTGGACATTCTCAACCACGACGTAACAGCTGTGCTAATTAATATCAATGGCTTCCTACAGGTGGTTCAACTTTTGTTTAAACACTACTAAACCAACATAAACCTTAAAAAACTAAAGTAAAAACCTCTTAAATACGATAAAGAGGTATTAATTAGTGTTGAAATACATTGAAATTTTATAAGAAAATCATATAAAATTTTAAACACATAAACTTTTTTTACTTAACCTTTTTTCTTAATAGAGCAAGCAGTCTAACACTATTAAACCAACATAACTTTTATATATGTTAAAAAAAATAACTTGCGTTTGCAAAATCTCAATTTAAACTAATATAGATTAATCTTAATCCAGCTTCCTTGTAGTAGGAAGAAAACTTTGAATGTTCAAACCTCACTTTTCTTTTCAACCCCAACAGTTTAAATAAAAGCTACCAGTGTTACGCATGGACATTTCCCCAACACGGGAGAGCCTTGTCTCGATTTCATTAGAAGTCCAACTAAAACTTACTTTCTCAATACCGAACGCATCAAACAGGTCGACCAAGTCTTCGACAAGGTCATAATATGCATCTTTCTCTGGTTCAGAGGGCCGATCAGAGAGTCCGTGGGATCGAAAGTCGGGAGAAATTGCATGAAACCCTGCCTCTGCCAATGCTATCATTTGCTAACGCCATGAATATTATATCTCTGGAAATCTATGTGGAAATAACACATCAATTTAACAACAAAATTGGTTCTTTAATTTTCTTTTTTTTAAATAGAAAGAAATACAAAACAAATTATCTTAGATTTATCTCAATTAGTTTCAAGTATTAGTTTAATTGGTTTAAATCTCCACCTAAAATATATTTAAAAAAAAATTGAATATCTGAACCCATCCATCTTAAAAATATAAGATAACCCAAAAAAATATATATAAAATTTTATATTATGAGTCTATCCCAATTTAAAAATGCAAGTATTAAAATACCATAACAGGAAGATACACACTTGTGACATACATCTTCATGTTTTCATTTTACCTTGTCATCCATGCACATATTATTCTAGCTTCCATACGTGTAAGTTGATTTAGGACTCAAGGGATGATTTTAGGGGCTAAATTTAGCTCATGGGCTAATTTTTCATGTTTTTTCCAAAAACGAGATTCGTAATTTTAAAAATGATTCGCCCAAATTCTATAGGATAAAATTATTTTACCTTAAAAATCGCCAAAATTTTATAAAAATATATATAAAATACTTAAAAATTTGAATATTTTTACAAAAATATCGCCAAACATTTATAGTTGACA